>OX375881.1:69655669-69822713 GCA_947359465.1 Metellina segmentata
TAATACGACACAACACTAATGTCAAGGATGAATAAAATGTAAACTAGAAAAGGCTAATGTTGTGGTAATTTATACTTAAAACCTTATAAATTTAAACAGATAACATTATAATATGTTTCCAAAAGTTAAAAGAATCAGAATATTTATTAGAAATATAAGATTATTTAGTCATTAAGGGTTGCAGGATAAAATCAACATTACACTATTCAGAAATCTTTTGATACTCGTTGGGTTAACTAGTATTAAAGGTAAATATTAGCTAACTGTACAATTAAATACAGTCTTAACTGTAAAAATTAGTTAACTGTACAATTAAATACAGTTCTAATTGTAAACTAGAAAAGGCTAATGTTGCGGTAATTTATACTAAAAACATTATAAATTTAAACAGATAACATTATAATATGTTTCCAAAAGTTAAAAGAATCAGAATATTTATTAGAAATATAAGATTATTTAGTCATTAAGGGTTGCAGGATAAAATCAACATTACACTATTCAGAAATCTTTTGATACTCGTTGGGTTAACTAGTATTAAAGGTAAATATTAGCTAACTGTACAATTAAATACAGTCTTAACTGTAAAAATTAGTTAACTGTACAATTAAATACAGTTCTAATTGTAAACTAGAAAAGGCTAATGTTGCGGTAATTTATACTAAAAACATTATAAATTTAAACAGATAACATTATAATATGTTTCCAAAAGTTAAAAGAATCAGAATATTTATTAGAAATATAAGATTATTTAGTCATTAAGGGTTGCAGGATAAAATCAACATTACACTATTCAGAAATCTTTTGATACTCGTTGGGTTAACTAGTATTAAAGGTAAATATTAGCTAACTGTACAATTAAATACAGTCTTAACTGTAAAAATTAGTTAACTGTACAATTAAATACAGTTCTAATTGTAAACTAGAAAAGGCTAATGTTGCGGTAATTTATACTAAAAACATTATAAATTTAAACAGATAACATTATAATATGTTTCCAAAAGTTAAAAGAATCAGAATATTTATTAGAAATATAAGATTATTTAGTCATTAAGGGTTGCAGGATAAAATCAACATTACACTATTCAGAAATCTTTTGATACTCGTTGGGTTAACTAGTATTAAAGGTAAATATTAGCTAACTGTACAATTAAATACAGTCTTAACTGTAAAAATTAGTTAACTGTACAATTAAATACAGTTCTAATTGTAAACTAGAAAAGGCTAATGTTGCGGTAATTTATACTAAAAACATTATAAATTTAAACAGATAACATTATAATATGTTTCCAAAAGTTAAAAGAATCAGAATATTTATTAGAAATATAAGATTATTTAGTCATTAAGGGTTGCAGGATAAAATCAACATTACACTATTCAGAAATCTTTTGATACTCGTTGGGTTAACTAGTATTAAAGGTAAATATTAGCTAACTGTACAATTAAATACAGTCTTAACTGTAAAAATTAGTTAACTGTACAATTAAATACAGTTCTAATTGTAAACTAGAAAAGGCTAATGTTGCGGTAATTTATACTAAAAACATTATAAATTTAAACAGATAACATTATAATATGTTTCCAAAAGTTAAAAGAATCAGAATATTTATTAGAAATATAAGATTATTTAGTCATTAAGGGTTGCAGGATAAAATCAACATTACACTATTCAGAAATCTTTTGATACTCGTTGGGTTAACTAGTATTAAAGGTAAATATTAGCTAACTGTACAATTAAATACAGTCTTAACTGTAAAAATTAGTTAACTGTACAATTAAATACAGTTCTAATTGTAAACTAGAAAAGGCTAATGTTGCGGTAATTTATACTAAAAACATTATAAATTTAAACAGATAACATTATAATATGTTTCCAAAAGTTAAAAGAATCAGAATATTTATTAGAAATATAAGATTATTTAGTCATTAAGGGTTGCAGGATAAAATCAACATTACACTATTCAGAAATCTTTTGATACTCGTTGGGTTAACTAGTATTAAAGGTAAATATTAGCTAACTGTACAATTAAATACAGTCTTAACTGTAAAAATTAGTTAACTGTACAATTAAATACAGTTCTAATTGTAAACTAGAAAAGGCTAATGTTGCGGTAATTTATACTAAAAACATTATAAATTTAAACAGATAACATTATAATATGTTTCCAAAAGTTAAAAGAATCAGAATATTTATTAGAAATATAAGATTATTTAGTCATTAAGGGTTGCAGGATAAAATCAACATTACACTATTCAGAAATCTTTTGATACTCGTTGGGTTAACTAGTATTAAAGGTAAATATTAGCTAACTGTACAATTAAATACAGTCTTAACTGTAAAAATTAGTTAACTGTACAATTAAATACAGTTCTAATTGTAAACTAGAAAAGGCTAATGTTGCGGTAATTTATACTAAAAACATTATAAATTTAAACAGATAACATTATAATATCTTTCCAAAAGTTAAAAGAATCAGAATATTTATTAGAAATATAAGATTATTTAGTCATTAAGGGTTGCAGGATAAAATCAACATTACACTATTCAGAAATCTTTTGATACTCGTTGGGTTAACTAGTATTAAAGGTAAATATTAGCTAACTGTACAATTAAATACAGTCTTAACTGTAAAAATTAGTTAACTGTACAATTAAATACAGTTCTAATTGTAAACTAGAAAAGGCTAATGTTGCTGTAATTTATACTAAAAACATTATAAATTTAAACAGATAACATTATAATATGTTTCCAAAAGTTAAAAGAATCAGAATATTTATTAGAAATATAAGATTATTTAGTCATTAAGGGTTGCAGGATAAAATCAACATTACACTATTCAGAAATCTTTTGATACTCGTTGGGTTAACTAGTATTAAAGGTAAATATTAGCTAACTGTACAATTAAATACAGTCTTAACTGTAAAAATTAGTTAACTGTACAATTAAATACAGTTCTAATTGTAAACTAGAAAAGGCTAATGTTGCGGTAATTTATACTAAAAACATTATAAATTTAAACAGATAACATTATAATATGTTTCCAAAAGTTAAAAGAATCAGAATATTTATTAGAAATATAAGATTATTTAGTCATTAAGGGTTGCAGGATAAAATCAACATTACACTATTCAGAAATCTTTTGATACTCGTTGGGTTAACTAGTATTAAAGGTAAATATTAGCTAACTGTACAATTAAATACAGTCTTAACTGTAAAAATTAGTTAACTGTACAATTAAATACAGTTCTAATTGTAAACTAGAAAAGGCTAATGTTGCGGTAATTTATACTAAAAACATTATAAATTTAAACAGATAACATTATAATATGTTTCCAAAAGTTAAAAGAATCAGAATATTTATTAGAAATATAAGATTATTTAGTCATTAAGGGTTGCAGGATAAAATCAACATTACACTATTCAGAAATCTTTTGATACTCGTTGGGTTAACTAGTATTAAAGGTAAATATTAGCTAACTGTACAATTAAATACAGTCTTAACTGTAAAAATTAGTTAACTGTACAATTAAATACAGTTCTAATTGTAAACTAGAAAAGGCTAATGTTGCGGTAATTTATACTAAAAACATTATAAATTTAAACAGATAACATTATAATATGTTTCCAAAAGTTAAAAGAATCAGAATATTTATTAGAAATATAAGATTATTTAGTCATTAAGGGTTGCAGGATAAAATCAACATTACACTATTCAGAAATCTTTTGATACTCGTTGGGTTAACTAGTATTAAAGGTAAATATTAGCTAACTGTACAATTAAATACAGTCTTAACTGTAAAAATTAGTTAACTGTACAATTAAATACAGTTCTAATTGTAAACTAGAAAAGGCTAATGTTGCGGTAATTTATACTAAAAACATTATAAATTTAAACAGATAACATTATAATATGTTTCCAAAAGTTAAAAGAATCAGAATATTTATTAGAAATATAAGATTATTTAGTCATTAAGGGTTGCAGGATAAAATCAACATTACACTATTCAGAAATCTTTTGATACTCGTTGGGTTAACTAGTATTAAAGGTAAATATTAGCTAACTGTACAATTAAATACAGTCTTAACTGTAAAAATTAGTTAACTGTACAATTAAATACAGTTCTAATTGTAAAAATCAGTTAAATGTACAAGTACAGTTTTGTATGTACAAATAAGTTAACCATGCAATTAAATACAGTTTTAACTATACAAATTGTGAACTGCTTACTTAAATATAGTTTTAACTCTATTTAGGGATATACTGAACTAAAACATTTGGGAGCTGATCTACCTTTCATTCCTGTTCATCCCGGAACTTAAATATATGCTGCTTGATCACTTTGGTTTGTTATGATGTAAGGTGTTAAATTAAAAATATATCTTTTTGAAGAACGAACAATTAAATTTTCACAGTATGCGAAGAATCTATGACCGTATAGCAAGCACAATAAGTATTTACATGAAACAAAAGCTTAAGAAAAACATGACAGAGTAGGAGACAGTACATGCGCTTGCCTTGAGCACTAAGAAATATCCAGTTACTCTACGCACACCATTTTTCCTTACCCTCTGTAGCCCTTCAGTCTTACTTAGGGAGTGGCACTCTCATGTATGCTTTTATAGATGAATGACAATGCATGTTATTTGCTGCCTTGTACCATCTGAAAACTGAAATAAATTATGTAGTTGAATTACGAAAATTCTAAATAGCATATAAAATACATCAACCCCTATGCTTCATGTATAAAGCTTTTTATCGGTGTGTTTCTTTCCGTAATGGTAAATGACAATTACAAACTCAATCTATAAAACTGAAGGTACACAGTCCAGTCACATCAATGTAACCACCACTGCTTTCAACGTCAACGTGAAATAACCAATCAAAAAAAGGCAGATGGCAGCACATTGCAATGGAGTGTATATAAAGGACGTCCTAGGGCATCGGAAAGCATTTCAATCGTTGGCGTAATGCCGAAACGCAGTGATTTATCCGACGTTCAAAAGGGCATGATTATTGGCTTTCGGGACAAGGGTGGAAGCATTTCGGAAACGGTTAATTTTGTGAACTGTTCGTGCCGCCGTGTTCGTGTGCCGCATGGCAAAATGACACTATCCAAAATCAGCTGCGTGGCACATGTGGTGCACCACGGGCTATAGACGACAGAGGCGAACAAAGGCTACGGAGATGCGTTCGGGAGAGTAGGCGTGCAACTGTTGAGCAACTGACCGCCCAGATGAACCAAGAGACTACCAAGAGTGTATCCTCAACAACGGTTCGGCGAACGTTGCTGCGCATGGGCCTCCGCAGCAGACGCCTGGTTAATGCACCTATGCTGAATGCTGTTCATCGGCGACAAAGGCTGGAATTTGCACGCCAGTACCGCAACTGGACGTTCACAAAGTGGCGACAGGTGGCTTTTTCCGATCAATCACGTTTTATGCTCCATCGGACAGATGGACGTTGGCGTATACGGCGTGAAACATCTGAAAGCAAACATCCTGCAACAATTGCCAGAAGGATCCAGGCTGGAGGAGGGAGAATTATGGTTTGGGGAATGTTTTCCTGGCATTCACTGGGTGCACTCATCATTGTGGAAGGCACCATGGATCAGCACAAATACGCATCTGTCCTTGCGGACCATGTCCACCCCTACATGCGAATTATTTTTTCTCAGAATGATGGCATCTCCCAGCAGGACAATGCGAGGTGTTATGCAGCTTGCAGTGTATGTGCGTTGTTCGAAGAGCACCAGGATGAGTTTACCGTACTTCCCTGGCCAGCAAACTCACCGGATTTAAACCCAATCGAGAATCTGTGGGACCACCTCGATCGGATTGTTCCCGCCATGGATCCTCAACCGCGTAATCTAGCGCAGCTGGCCACGGCACTGGAATCGGCATGGCTCAACATCCCAGTCAACACGTCTCGCAGCGGTCCGCTCTGCCAAAGGTAGTTATTCTTGCTTTTGACAGGTGGTCCCATTAATGTGACTGGGCTGTGTATGTTTCAGTACGGAGCCCTTCTAACCTTCTAAGTGGTCTCGACTAGATATTTCACCAATTTTCTGACCAAAACATCTGACAAAGATGCCGGATTATAAGATCTAACCTATTTATAATAATTTATTCATAATTTATTTTGATAATTTGAGATACCTCGTTATCATGATATTATGTTCTATGATGACGAGATCAAAATCAGTTTTGCTGCTGACAAGATACCTCTTCAAGCCAATCACCAGGAGGGTTAAAGTAATTTAAATGGAACGATATTTTCACACATAAAAAGAAGAAATGAATAGATAAATAACAATAAGTGAATTATTTCTAAGAACACTGGTCCATTTTTATTTTAATGTTTGTATATATAAACACCTTTTACTCTCTACATTCATTTACCACAAAACTTTATTCAATGGGGCTAAACTAAACCGTTTCAGTTGCATAGTCCCTGTGCGCTCTTTATTTGTTCTACAAATCCCAAGGCCGAAGAAACAGTACTTCTCAACTCCCGCGGTACTCATTAACGTTAATCGATCTTAATGTGTCTTACAGCCCATTCTCAGCTCTGATGGCAGCTGGTAATAACACCACTGCATGCTGTTCCAAATTAAAAAAACGCAAAATTAAGTAACTCTTATGTTATCGGCTTATTGAGCTGTTTACTCAGCATCTCTACTGTTTTGATGATATAATAAAGGGTAACCTCTTACAACACGCAAAAATTCAGATATCACCTTTTTAAATTTGTTTTATTTCCCACTTTTTTAACAATGGTGTAAGTCTTATCGCTTTGAATATTCACTGCGAGAGTAATGTCTTTTGGAATCGTTCTTAAGTACCTACGTGGATCGATTACATATGGAATATATAGATTAATAAATGACCACTTCATTCAGAAATTGCATTTAACCATATTTTGTAAAAGTTTTACTATGCTTAATTAAAAAAAATAGCATCAATAAATTGTGTCTCGGGTTTATTGAAACCTAGGTTTGACGTACCAACAATCCTCATAATTTAACATTTAAGAGGACTATATGGCAGTAAACTAATAAAATTTATTTTCCAGGGCCAACTTATTGATTGTATGTATCTTTATACGTCAATTGTCGAGAAAGTGAGTCATATAAAACATCGGAGTATTGTGTTAAATGGGAAATGCGGTCACCTAGCACTCACCTTTAACTGTTGAGGAACATGGTTTCCTAGATTAGTTTAGTGAAACTGTCCCGTGATTCACGTATCGTCGAAATAACAACAAAACTTCAAAATGATGCCTGATCATATTTAATTATTATGCTTTGTAAAATAATAATTTTCGTATAAGAACCAGTGTTATTTTCCGAGATTATTGAGTGACTGTTATCATTTGATTTCAACTGTGCATGATGGTGCTGTCATCTGAGCATCTGATCCGCTTAAAAATGGAAGCGTCTGGGTTTTTTTAATAAAAGGTTGTATAATAAACAGTGTTCTTTTCCGAGTGAAATGAGTGAGTGTTATCATATTTCAATTGTATATGATCGAGTCTGCGCACCTACCTTGTTTAAAAATGGAAGCGTCTGGGTTTTCATCAAAAGCAAGACAGAGATAGCTGTTATTTGGTTGTTTGTTTTGAGATGTATACCTTTTTATCTCTCCATAAATGTGCTGTTTGGTACAATATCTTATTTTATTTATAGCTGACTTGATAAGTCGTTATGTAAAACATTTTACCACGGATTTGTTTCACGTTAGTTTCTGAGACACTACCCTTCAGATAAATTCATGTTTAAGGTATCTGCCTACGTTAAAATGGTCATTTACTGCCAAAAAATCGATTTTTCTTTTTTTGCAATTCTTGAAAGATTGAACTTTTACCTTTCTAGAAATGCATTACTTTTGTTTCTATGATCAGTAAAACTTTGTATTCAGTAAAGTACTAAAGTTTATTTTCCAATGCTATTTCATAGATTATATTTTCCTTCATGCGTCAATTGACTAGAACATGACAGTCTGCTCTACCCCGTAGACAATGAGTGATATTATTACATCGTATACATAGTGAACTGTTAAGAGAATAAGGCTTCCTGAATAAACTGGTTAGAGTTTACGGGTCGTAATAACAACCACTGAGTTCTTGAGCTATGTTTAGTCATATACCTTTAATTAGGATTAATTTTTGAAAATAAAAATATGGTTTTTTACTATTGATATATTGCAAGCTAAATTTTGCAGAACTATGCTTAAGATAAATTTACGTTTAAGTACTTTTTATATTCGGTGAACTAATAAATTTAATTTAATTAATTTGTTTTACAATGACCATTATATGAATCAAATGGTCATCCATTCATGAATGAACAAGAATATGAAAATATATGCGTTTCCCCGGATAATCAAAGGATGGGCTCTCACAACGCAGCTATCCTGGTTTGTGTAGAGCCTTTGGGAAAGACGTCCCACATTTGATTATCGGATTGAAGAAATCACGAAAATTGAAGCATATAACCCAACTTTTCAAAATACTTATTTGTGCAAAACGTACTTTTACCGGGTTTAATTCTGTGCTCAGATGGCAAAATGGTATGTCACTTTTCCCCAAAAGAAGACTAAGTCCCATCCTGGATACATTTTTGTTAATGTTTAGAAGGTGGCAAAATTTCGTAGGTCTTTTTCTTTCAGTTTATTAGAAAACAAATGTGGGAAAATTGAATAAATCAAAAACCACAGAACCACATGGTGAATCTTGAATCTTAAAATGGATGTCACGGAAAAGTAAAAATGTGACTTATAACATTTTGCCATCTGAGTACAGAATTTGTCTCTATAAGCCATTTTTTCTACACAGGGATGATTACTTCGACAGTTAACAAATAAATGTTATAGCTGCTAAATGATCTATGTATAAATGCTTTTTTTGTATCTAGAACTTTCTAGCATTTTACAATGATTTATTTCTGAGTAGGATTTGAACCTCTTTATTTGTAGGTAATATTTTTAAATAAAGATATGAAAGATTTTTTTTAATTTACGCACTTACATAATAACACCACGTTTAAGGGGGAATATTTTTTTCAAATTCAGATTCAAACACAATTTAATAAAATAAATCAAATAATTGCAATTGTTTCACCAATGTCCAATTCTTTACCGATAAATATATTTCGGCAATTACTTCTATAAGCATTTGGAGGTTTTGAATATGAAACATGCAGCATTAAAGCAGCTGTAACTTTAGTTTCCACTTTCTTAGGAGTGACGCGTTCTGCCATTCAACATCACTCGGTTATTGGGAGAGCATAATAACTAAAGTAAATGCGATAGTATTTTTCTTCAATTTCTTTGATGCAATTAATTCAATGTGGTAAAGGGATTAATTAATCAATAATACATTAATGTAAGTGTGGAAAACTGTCAGATTCCCATCTGAAAGTTACCTCTATTTAAATTTAAATGGATAGTCATGTGATAATAATTTTTTTTTTAATGGCGGGAGCATTTGACCTAAGTCATTGGCCGCTACAAGGCTGGAAGTGATGGCCACTTGTGAAGGAGCACCCAGTGGGAGGACCATCAATGCCCCTAACAATTTATACTTCGTAATTTTGAACCATGTTCAGATGACGAAGCAACACCTGAGCTGGTACACGCTTACAAACATCCATGCCCGAACCCGAATTCGAACCGGGGACCTTCCGATCTAGAGGCTAACACCTTAACCACTATACCGGTTGGTCGGCATGTGATAATTATAATGTAGCTCATATTGCACTAGATATGTTATTTTATTACTGTGTGTTTTAGAGCGAAAAAGAGATGTGTGTAAGAAATAATATTGAATAACATATGATCGCTCTGATTATATCACATATCTGTACAAATATGTTACATTATTATTCTACACATATTACTACATATATGTCTCTCATAGTAATATTCTACATTTGAAGATAAGTCAGGAGGCACGTACAATTCAAAACCATCCTACATTATGAACTGTGTTGCTACTAAATCCCTTGATCAATGGATAATTTAAACCAGGTTTTCCAAGGCACACAGCGACCAACTTCTGTTCATCCAGAAGTTATCTTACAGAGACACATATGCAATATTCAATATGAAAAGGCTTTTCTGGGGATGCGGACCATGGGCAAATTGTGACGTTTTTAACTTTCTCGAGAGAATGCCTTGTTTACTTGCTTCTATTCATTCGTGTTGCCAAGCTCCCCCTGGTATTCATCTCCTGATGGACACTTATATCATCTGAGTTTTACTTTGCTTTACTATGCATCGATCCATATAAACATGTCGGAGGAGATGGCATCTACGACCAGTTGCTTAGCCATCTTTGTGATTTGGGCTGTATAAGATTATGATATATCTTTAATTCCTTTTGGTACATGCCGAAATATTGGAAAGTGATTGGAAAGAAGCAACCATTATTGTCAATTGTAAATACTATACATGGGAAATACTAGTGTTTAAATTGCTGTTAAGAACAAATAATTTCTTAAATATTAGTACCGTTTTTCCTTCTTGAGAGCATTAATACATCAAAGCCATCAACTTACCAAATATGGCGTTTATACTTCCACTATTTTCTGTTACTAAACTTAATTGCCTCATAGAGTTAGTCAAATTCCGCATACCATAAATGCATAAGTTAAAAGCTTCCGAGAGATTTTTCCCCATACACTTTTTACCATTGCAGTAGGAATCGAAGTTCTTATGACACAACAACGAAAATTGACTATGAGATTCAGGATGAATACAGAAATTACGCCCTCGGTTAAACACAAAGCTCGGTTAAAAAACTCTCAGAGCAGAAATAAAGCTTGATAGTTCTGGGCTAAGTGATCCACGCGAGTCACTTCTGTTCAAAATGAGCAATCCCTGGTTCTATAGCTACCGTCACTATCAAGACTTTTTGTCATAAGTGGTTTGCGTGGTAGACATATAGCGCCATACTATATGTCATTTTAGAAGATATTTGTTAGAAATATACTATATCTAAAGCTCTGACCGTTTTTTATATAGTCACATTCGTGCTTCATCTTGCAGTATCCTATGCTTGACAATAAGTTGGAAAGCACGCACTTCCAAACAAAGAAGTCAACATGAATGACAAATGCTGTACATAGAATAATTAAATAGTACTCTTGAAAATTCTGTTACGGACAAATAATTTAATAAATATTTATACTATGTTTCCTTCTCGAGCGCATTAACACATCAAAGTCATCAACTTACAACTTGACAAATACGCCTTTAATACGTCTGCTATTCACTGTTACTAATCTGAACTGCCTCAGTGAGTCACATTTTCCGAAATATAATTGCATAAATTAAGAGCTTCCGAGAGATTTCTTTTCCCCACCCACTTTTTACCACTTCAGTAGGAAACTAAGTTCTTAAGACACAGCAAAAGAAAATTAATTATGGGATTCAGGATACAGTAATTACGTCCTCGGTTAAGCACAGAGGGAAAAAACTCGCAGAGCAGAAACAATTTTTGTTATTTCTGGGATTGGACTCTGCGTGGTTTGTGAGGGCTTAATTTATTTTTTGATCGATTGCTTTGCTCAAAGCTGAGGAATGAAACATATTCGTGCTTATGTAGCATGGATTTGACAGTAATTAAGGCGTTTATATTAATTTGAAATGCAAATTGCTCTTGAAGAAATTACGCTTCACAAAAAAAGGACGGGATTAGGGGATCTTTTAACTGAAACATAAATTTCATGAGGGATTTCCATTTATTGTATTAAAGTAAAACTATGAATTAAATAATTGGCCCTTTGTCTCGACTTTTTTATGTTGTTTTCCTCGGGAATCTTTCTAATGTTATTAGTGACTATCCAAAAAAGTGTCAGCCGCAAAGTCTTTCAGCTTGGATTTGAGTATTATATTTAATAAATGACTGTTGTGTCAGAACCACTAATTATGCTTTGTGGATATTTTTTCAAACAAATATGATTGTATTTATCTTATTTTTCTACAATGAAGTTATATCGCTACCGTTGATGTGGTTTGGTTTTATGTACAAGCTGAGTAAGAAAAAAAGAGAAGTTAAGCAATGGACGACCACTAGAAGAGGTATCTATGAGCAAAATTGACCTTTTTTTAATGGATATCTCGTCATCAGAAGATAAGTGGCTAGATTTGATATCATAATCATATTAAGATCGCCAGTATTTCTATGACGAAATATCTCGTTGGTCAGAGGATGATGGATGGGATATCTCACCATTTGGATGGCTGAGTATGGTGAGGAGTAAACAATTTGTCTCCACGATACACATTTTCAACGACGATTCTGTGTTAACGTTATCTTTAGTACCGGAAATGATCAAGTATTATGAGCTCAAAACAAATAAACATCAATGTCAATCCCTACACTTGATTTTGGCTTTGACCGCTTTTTCCCCCTTGGGATCTAACTTTTTCTAGAAATTGACTCCGACAAGGTCATTTTCAGTACACCTGAGTCATAATTTATGCTTTGACATTATAATAACTCAGTTGAGTATTGCACGTTGAAAGTTTGTGATAAAAAATAATAAATGCATTTTTGAAATTTCTTTGTAACATATTTGAATAAATTGCAAAGCCGGACGTTTGACAATTAGACATTTCACTGTCCAATGGCTTTACAGCGTCATGGCGATAAGTCATTAGTTAAGAGCACTCATCCAAATGTCCACCACTCATAGGTTGTTTAACAGCGCAATATTATACTGGGATAATAGGACATTTATATAGCTGAAATAAAAATTAGTTCTGTAATACAAAATGGATTAATTTTTTTTAGATGATAATAATATTCTAAATTCTTTAAGTCTATATAAAATTGATTCAAATTGATCAATGTGAGGTAACGTAACAGTATAATGTGGATCGGTAGTAATAAATTCCGTCCCTTGTAGCGTCTTAATAATGCTCAATTTTCCGATTATTGGAAACAAAACTTCGTTAAAACAAGGGCTTTAAAATCTTGACTATCACAATTTAACAATGTTTTCGACTATGAAACATACAATAATTTTAAAACATTTACACACACCTGTAAGATTTAATAATAAAATGAATAGAATGGATACACGAACTCCGAATAAGGATCAGTTATAAATTATCCTAATTTGAACAATATGATCATAATGAATTATCAAATATTTTCGTTTAATATCAAAATTTTGACTATATGAATCGACTTTGAAAAATACAATACCCAATATTACTTACGCAAACCTATGCATTTTACTAGTACGTTAACTCTGATCACGAAGACATATTGGCTTGTGTACATAATCCGAAACGTTGTACGTGTCGCTCACACAAATTGTACGACTTAGTCCATCTTGCAAAATATAAAAAAATTCACCTACACAAACCTATACGCGCTACTTGTCTTTGGAAAGTAATGTATACACTGAACAATTCTGTACCAGTTAACTTATCTTCATTAGACAAATTCAGTTGAATCTCGAATGTCTAATTTTGACTATGCAATCGACATTGAAAAATGCGATCAATAATTTCATCAAGCCAAACCTAATAGATTTTTCTGAATCCAAAGATACATGGACACTGAAGACGCTTGTATCAATCAAATTATCTTTATCTGAACAAGTGAACCCAGGTGAATTCTGCATCATTTATATTGCCTTAATTTGAACAAGTGCAGCAGAATCTCAAACATCAGATTTTGACGACGTAATCGATTTTGAAATGTCCGATAA
The DNA here is from genome assembly GCA_947359465.1 of Metellina segmentata. Taxonomy (NCBI): domain Eukaryota; kingdom Metazoa; phylum Arthropoda; class Arachnida; order Araneae; family Tetragnathidae; genus Metellina; species Metellina segmentata. The sequence goes on from OX375881.1 coordinate 69,669,392, forward strand.
ACAATGTCGTATACACAATCTTATCAGCGACGTCAAGAGCAGAAACAAGTCCTTACTCGTAGGCGTGGGGTGCATCCCTTATGCTTACGCATCCACTTCATCTCAAACATGAATATGTCCCTCTAGACTATTTCCAAAGCACTTCGCAAAACAGCTCCGGAGACCGCCGGCTTTTAACTCATGTCCCACGATCAAACAGCAATTTCTCAGCTTAATCATTAAGGTGCCAAACGTGCATCACTTCTGTGTGTGCGAGCGAAGATGCTCCCGGGAGTATTTTCTTATTTGCTGCCCGGGAATTCATTTTTGCAGCGCGAAATCCCTTCCAGGCATTAACGCTTGAGAGAATTTAAGCATTTGACAACTCACTCCACCCCTTTCTGCTTTGATAAGCGCCGCCGAGGAACGGTTTGATTCTAGGGGTAGGAGAAACAGAATGAGGCGAAGTATATCAGCAAACATGGCTGAAGGGTTTACGAAAACATTTCAGCTTTATCACGCTTTCTATCGCTGTAGGATAGTCGGGCAAGAAAAATGTTTGAAGATGTTCGCATCTGCGTTATTATCCGGGTTTTTCGTGTAACCTTGGACTTCGTTGACTGGTTCTGCTTTCGAGTCATCTGCAGTTTCTGTTCTGAGAACTTTAATTAGGACAGGGGATAGTTCAAATTTCTTTAAAAATGCTGAGGTATATTGATATGTAAAGTAACGTAAGTATCTGGTGGATATTTTGTCACAACTAAATATCTGATGAATATATTTATTCTAATCCAACAGATGTTTGAACACCAGAACTTCTATTCCAACAAATGCTAGATTAGAATTTCGAAACGTAATTTTCAACCTCACTTTCACGTGTATAATTTGGACCATTTTGTGGCTGTATTCGTATGATTTATAATTTTATAACTTCTATTTATTCGTTAAAATAAACGAAAAAAAGTTTTTTATCTGGATCTTGTCGTTATTTTGTAAAAATATATCCTGTATATTTTAACACGCACATTTATGGTGTATTTTGTATAAGTATCTGGTGGTTAGTTTGTAAGTATATAGTGTCAGGCAGATATGACACGCAGTAAGAGACGCATAATATGACACGTATGTATCTGATGAATATATTATATATATTAAATATCTGTTGGGGGTGGAACAAGAATATCCAGAAATTTTATTCTACAAATGCACGATTAGAATTTCTAATATATTATTTTTTCCACGTCACTTTCATGAATATAACGCTGACTTTTTAATAAAATGCATGAGAAAATTTCAAACATTTGAAAACTTACTCGACACATTTCAGCTATGATGAACAAGGCCAATGCATTTTAATTCATGTGGTCAGAGAAACATAATAAGGCAAAGTATATCAAAATATATGGCTGAAGGGATTTTACGAAAATGTCCATAAACTTTAATTTTCAGTAAAAATTACTAATCTTCGACCTAGAGTCACGCACTTAATTTTCCTATGAATATGTTTTAGTTTTGGCCCATTTGTGCTCTTGGTATGCGATGCTTTCGAATTTTATCATCAAAATCAAATGATGGAAAATTGAATTGTTACAGCGTTGGTGATTAATTTAACTCTCAAAACAATACATTTTTGCTCAAAAATTCAAATTAAATTTAATCGAATACGTTCTTTAAAAAATCAGAAAAGGTTTAGAAAATAAAGTCACTACTTCCAATGAATGATTCATATGTATCTAAAGTTGAGTAATAATAGGTTCAGTTTGTAATGTGTAGAGTATGCAACATCAACCTTCTGTCATTAAAAAAAACTGTTCTAATTTTTTTTCATAATTCAATAACACCCATGAAATATAAAAATAACCTAATGTAAATTTAATTTATTTGTATTGTCTTGTAATGTAAAGCTATATCACAATTTTGAAATTCATTTGAACTACAACGTATGACTACCTGTTTTAATTTAACGTAACTCATCTTATTCTATTGTGATTATATAACTTTACTGGTTACGAAATTAATTTCTCTACTTAAAAATGCTTTGGTTTGTATATTTTATTTAGTTACGTATATGAAACAACAATTTACATACCACACATTACGTATTCCACCAAAGGTTTAAAGAAATTTGGTAGAAATATGCAAATACCTTCAAGAAATTTTGATCCTTGAAAAATGCAGAATTAATATATATATATATATATATATATATATATATATATATATATATATATATATATATATATATCTGTGCACACATGCGAAATCTGACTTCCTGATTACATTATGAACATTCTCATTAGAAAAATTCAACAAAAGACTTTTGAACATTAGTGATAAAGACAATAATGATTTATTTACAAAAAAAAAAACCAAATTTATAACACTTGATAATCCTCAAATAAGATCGCAACATCGTGCAGTCAACTCATATATACAAAAATAGAATTTAAAATAAAATTAAACATTAATTCTGATGTTACCAGACACCGAATAATAAAATTACTCTTTTATGATTAATGAGTTTTTTTTTGTTTAAGCTTTCGTGCTCTATTACAAAATGTAAGCTAAGTAAAATTAAATATTTTAAGTATTGCTTTTTCATTAATCAATTATATACGTTATTAAAAAATATAAATTCAGTTCAAACAAAAAATATTGTTTTTCGAGCAATATTGGTAAAACAATTTTAATGGAAAATCTGATTTTCCATCTATACTCGTTAAGCAAACAGATATACGTACCATACAATCGCTGTATACTCAACGTTATTTCTATGGCGACTTCGAATTGTTTTCAGCCCCTTCTGTACACCTAGAACTAAGAGAACGGGGTAAATACGTTACCGTCGCGACCCGCAGGGTACTAACGTATGAGTGTTTAAGTGTACTAAATCTGGCGTGGATTAGTCAAACGGCGTAGATTTGTATGAACAACAGACAGAAAGAAAGACAATCGCGAACTCTGGATGAGGCTATCATAGCAAGAATGGAATGACTCACAAAAACTCCCCAAATGGCAAAATATCTATTTTTCGGCACCTACAATGCACTCTTGGTGTTACGTTTCCAAAAAAATATATTTAAAACTAGAGAGTCGATAGATGTTGGTACCTTGACTTACCCCCAAAGGTGTGTGAAACTAATTTAGAAGACTATAACATTGGCCTAAGCCACGGACGACAGGATCGCGCTCTTCATAGATGTGCAGGTGGTTTTTACTGCTTATTCATCCCTCTTCGTAAGCGTGTTATGTTTGAAAGTTCTATACCCTCACTTTTTGCACCATTAGTTAGTTCAGGAAAATAGAACATCCAAAACTAAAACTATAGTCATTGCTATTACTTGTGATAACACCTTTTTTATTTCTTATTTTATGTATACTAGGAATGAATATCTTACTTCCAGAGGCCCCAGGAAATTGGTTCTTTCATAATTCATTACATAAAACATTTTGTGAAAAATGAACAACTATGTTTTCGGACCAATTTTGAAGGAGGTCCGACCATTGCAGTGTTTATGTATTTAAATTCCAATACGGTCATATGTTAAAAAAATTGAAGAGGATTTAACAGGAACATAAATCTATCTTTGATGTGTAATTATATTACTGCAAGTCTTGACTTTAATGTATCTCAAATTGATCACAAATTCATCTGTAGTGGACATTCCAACTTACCCTGTTATCAGAATTTTGGATTGGTAGAAAAGTAAAAAGGTATCACTTCTATATTTACGTTCCCAATGACCAGGAAAAAGTTGATAAGAAGTGCACTAAAGAAACAAAGCACATTTCAAGTTCTTACTATGAAGGAGCACTTTTTTTATAATTAAAAGAATAACATACAAGACCAAAGGTTTAAAATCCAGTGTGAAAGGTTTGAGAACTGCGAAAAGATTGCGTGAAACACAAATATACAAACATGGAGGACACTCTTTAATGAGCTGGACTTACGACAAAGAACGTTACAAGTGTTAAACACATTAGAAATGAAGTACCTAAGGGGAAACTGGAAAGTGTGGAAAATAAAAAGAACATTCTCCAACTCATGGCTTACGTCTCTCACCTTCCCTTGAACAAGGACTTTTTTAAAATCCTCAAATCAGCTCTAGAGTTGCTAACGAGTTCCACGTAAGTCTGAAAGAGAGCGGGTGTGAGGAGTTTTTAAGTTTTATTTGATGGAATATCATTTTAGACTACCAATTTTAAAATACCTTTGTTTATGCAATTTGAAATATAATCTAGTTGAAAAGTTGTGAGCTGTCATTATACGAAATAACAAGAAATCTCATTATGTGGTAGTGAGTGGCATAAGTTACCTAACCAACATTCTTGACCGTCATTTTGCAAAAACCAAAATGCAACAGTGGTCTAATCCACATTTGACATTTATTTTTTTTAACTGTGCAAATGCAAATATTCTAAAATTACAAAACAGCTTACTGTTGACCACTGAGAAATAAATGTTTAGAATCTGTAATCATTTTGTGGACAACAAAAGTATATAAAAATGGTCATAAAAATCACTTTAATTTCCATTGGGTATGTTAATATGTTAGGTCACTCTTGCTATGAAAGCCTCTTATATCTCGATAACTGGTATTGAATCATTAACAAAAAAAACTAAAACCTTCTTCGTCAGTTTGTTGGTTAATATTTTGACTAACGTGTCTGGTGAATGTTTCGTAAGTATTTCATCGATACCATCTACACGTCATACCACTATAACACGTGAGTAACAAGTATACAATTTTACACCTATGTATCTGATGAATTTATTATGTACCAGTATATCCAACAAACATTTTAACTAACAAATATAAGATTAAAATGTATAAATATTTTTATACATCATTTTCATAATTATTATTGAGTGTAATTTTTTAAAATAAATTTTGAGAGCATTTAAGCATTTGAAAGATGGTACCAACCTTTACTGCTTTGATAAACGTCGCAAGGTTGCGGTTCGATTCTTGGAGAAAGAGCAACACAATGAGACGGAAGTATTTAATTTACAAGGCTGAAATATTTACGAAACCGTTTCAGCTTTATCGCTTTAGGATGGGTAGGGAAGGAAAAGGTTTGAAGAACTTCGGCTTCTGCTTACGTCACCTTCAATTGTTTTTCCAATATCTTTAATTAGCTGAATATGGAATAGTTTAATTTTTTTCGAAACTGAGAACGATTAACATGTAAAGTAACGTAAGCATCGTGTAAAAATGTTGACCAGTTAGTATCTTATTGTAGGTAGATAATTAATTAACGTCGACTGAAGTAAACATGGGATATTGGTGACAATACGGGATCAATCACAAAGGGAAAAGTTCAAGGACAGTGCTTCGTACTTTGTAACCATATCGATGAGACAAGACCTAAGGTGGCACTCCACTCTCCAAACTTCCAAACCACATCAAAGTGAGAACATTTGATGCCAATAATAGATTTAACGTTTTTTCGACGGTCTTTGACTCGACCTAGTTTCCTACTTGCTATCCTCAAGTTGCTAATCCGTTGCTCTACCAAATGGGCTACCTAGGCCCAAATATCTGATGAACATTTTTATTCTGATCCAACACAAATGCTGTGTTATACATAAGCACCAGATATTACCTATTAACAAAACAAATGCTAGATTGGAGAACTTCTTAAATGAACTTTTTCTACATCACTTTAAATTGCATAATTTAGATAAATTTATCACTATATTAGTATGATATGCAACTACAAATTATATTTAACCCACCTACTACTGATTACGGCGAGATATCTCCCTGAACAACTTCCAACCAATTTTGCTAATGCGAGATATCTCGTCATCAATGTATTTCCTATTTTGAGAAGATGAAGAGAGCAAACTTTGTCAGTTTTCTTTTATTGATGAGGTTTCTCAAACATCAAGATCTGGTCAGTATTATTTTAATGACGAGATATCTGGTCTATCAAGATTACTTCAGTTTTTTTTTTCTTTCAATGATGCGATAGATTGTTGTTTGCAGCCACAAGGAATATTAATCATTAACAAAGAAAATTAAAACTTCTTCATGAGTATCTATTGGATTCGTTGTAACTGAAGTGTTAGGTAGATTTTTAATATATATATGGTATATATTATAACGTGTAAGTAACAAGGGTAAGATTTGAAGCACACGCATATAGTGACAATGTTTTCAATGTAAATTATATCGTGGTACCAGCATATTCGCCTGGAATTTTAATCAACAAATGTAGGATTTTTTATTAAATATATTTTAACGCTTTTATAATCATAAATAATCACTGCGTAGCCAGCACGGCATTGCCCGTGACAGTTATTTTCGTGGGGTCCGATGTGAACACTGCTTGCAAACCCCCGGTGATTGCAACGGATTCCCATTTAGTTTACTTAATGTGAATTCGTAGCCTATTTGATAAGAGCCCTCACTGCGTTGTCAAGTGCGGCCAAATTCAAATTTCGAAGAGATCCAATAAACGGGCCTTCATAATCTCTTGCGAAAAAATATATATTTAACTGAAAAAGTATTTGTTAAAAGAAAATCAAACGTATAAGGTGTGCACCTGGTGTAAAATTTTCCGTAAATTCAAAATGCGTTGAAATTTTTAATCTATCTTTAACGATCCCTATACGAGGCGCGGTAGCCAGTCAGTAGAGCGTCAGGCTCGCATCAGAAGGGTTGTGGGTCCTGTCCTCGGCAGAGCCTGAAATTCTGATGATTGCGAGATCGGCACTTCGACCTGGCTAAAGACCGTCGTGTTCACTAATGGTGACTGGGGCACGTTAAATAGGTCGTGGTCACATAGTCCCCCAAGTTCCCATACCAAATCAATATCTCTGGTGGTACCTGATAAGTGGGTTATCGGCCTCTGCTTGGGATCTAAATTACGATATGTGTGAGTGAATGGATGTATGAAAGAGACCTTCCTGTAAAATGGATGTGTCATGTATGTCGAGCAAAGTCGGGCTTTCTCCCAATGGAGATCAATAACATGGAAGGCGCACCCCCTCGCCTCTTGCCGTATTCGACGGGCCTGGCACTCCTCTGGTCTGCCAATGTAGGCATGAGAAACAACAACAACAACGATCCCGATTTTATAAAAAAATAACTTAGCAATGGCAGTCAAATTTTTGTGTTTTGTTTTGCTTTCCTTCGCTGGAATTGTATGGGTGAAGGAAATGGAATCTGTCGATTTCTGGATATCAAAAGTCAAATTCATATGGGAAAAAATATAAAAGTTACAATTTCAAAATTATTCATTTAAAGAAAATCACATTTTTAGGTATCGTTCTAATGAGAATTTTTTTACAGATTTCAAATCTGTTGAAATTGTTACTATATCTTTAACGATCTAGGAGATAAAAAAAGAACTACATAACTCCAGTTAAAGCTTTATTTCTCTTTTCCGTCTGCTGAAATCGTTTCTAAGTAAAATCAAACGGAAACGCAAAAAATAAATTTAGAACATGTCATCTCTTTGTGCTGTTGCCATTCTAAAGAAAACAATAATATTGTTAAATGTCATTAAATTAATTAAAAAAAATTCTAGTTAGAATTTTAAAATTCAGGTTTGTACAAAAATTTAAAAAAATTCGGACTACCTGTGTGCCACATCTTATTACTGTAAGTGCTACAGATTCGTCAGGACAAAGCGTACACGCAGACAAACAAACACTTCCTTTTAAAAAAGTAGAGATTGTGGTTTAACTTTTGTTTAGAACCCTTGAAGAAATTTAAGCATTTGAAAGCTCTTTCTACCCCTTCCTGTTTCAAAAGCTCAGTCGACAAAAGACATGACTCTATGGGTGAGAGGAACAGAAGGAGCAAAGTATTTCTACAAACATGGCTGAAAGGTTTACGAAAACATTTCAGCTTTATGACGCATTCAATCGCTTGTAGTTTAGCCATTGTTTTCAAAGGAAGAAAGATAGTTAAAGATGTTAGGCTTCATGTTATTACCTGGGATTTTCAGATGATCATGAATTTCTTGAATGGGGTCTTCGATGTCTGCTTTCGTCTTTTCGGAATTCGTTCTTTAAGAACTTTAATTAGCGCAGGGAGAAAAATTACTTGTTTTTTTGAAATACTGAAACCTATTGTTATTTTTTTAAGTGAATTATCTACTGGATATTTATTAGGATTCTTTTATACATCCAACATTCGTTGGATTGAAATATCTAAAGTATTCGTTTTTTATCCCACTTCAATTCACTTTCACACTTTTCCTATTATCATTTTTGTTAATATTATTATTGATATTATTATTATTATTATTATTATTATTATTATTATTATTATTATTATTATTATTATTATTATTATTATTATTATTATTATTATTATTATTATTATTATTATTATTATTATTATTATTATTATTATTATTATTATTGTGAGCAGAATTGAATACATCGGAAAACTATTTAAAATAACTTGATATTTTTTACTAATAAGACTTTTACTAATAAATCATTAAGTTTGAATTTTTTTTTCTCGTAGGCACTAAATTTTTCAGATATTTACTTACGAAATAAATTTTGTAAGCAAACATATCGTCAACTTACAAAGAAACACGTTTTCTCAAAAATCAGTTCTGTGAAAACGAAGAAATATGTTCACTATACGTGCTTCTAAATAATAAATCTAACCTTCACACAAAGAAAAAATATCCGTGGATTCTATCTAAATATCCCCACAGTTAGGCTAAAACCAACCATAAAACATGTCTTTAAAATTTTAACAGCGTGTGTGTATCATGTATAATCCGACAACACATACCTATAAAAGTATTATTTGTATCAAAGTCTGTAATTTCATAAGAAATTAATGGAACCTACTTTCAGTAAAATTTAACACTCAAGCTTACATAAAAGCAACGGGTACACGAAACTCGTATGTTTACAAGTAATTCTTCTTCATACTCTCCAGAAAGAAATCAAATGTTTTCTCTTTACATAAAAAAAAAGAACATAAAACTCATCTTTACTGTTATCATACAATTCATAGGATAACAGTCTAACAATTGTGTGGATTTTGATAAATGTAGTACGTTTATCCACCCATTTTATAAATTCCCTACGAGTTGCGAATTTAAGAACTGAAGATTATTCACTTAGTAGTGTATATTTCTTACATACATTTGAAGGCTTATTTTAAGTTCGTAGGTAACATTAAATGTGTTTTGCTATAATGTACGATTCTAAGATTCAAGACAAGCGAACATCTAGATTATGAGAAACGAATGGGAAGATCCTTAAGCAATTTGTCTACCCAAACAAAGATAATATGGAAAAGTGTTTATTTGACATAATATCATTACTGTCTGTAATAAATAGATCGTAAGAAAGATGCTGCTTCCTATAGAATTTTGATCATACTGCTTGTTTACGATCAACTGAGCTACACAAAACGACTTTCAGAAAAGTCGTCCAACATCTGTTATTTTTATAGAGATATAGACTGTTGGATATGGATGGTGGTGTATTTGTAGTAAATACTAAAAGCACAAAGTAATATCGAGTAAAAAACAAGAATAACCAAAACTCGTCAGGAGAAATTTCATATCTACTATTATAAAATGAAGTGTCCGATTTCTGTTTTCTGTTATCCAAGTCCTGATGAATCTATAGCATGGGTATAATGAGATTTAGAACACATGAAGTCCAAATGTTTTGCAATTTTTGAGTCACGGCGAATTTTGCAATTCAATATAGAATATTTTTAAATACATATGATTGAATTTACTTATTATTGTGTTCTCTAGAATGGCAACAGTATAAAAGATCGCATAAACTAAATTTATTTTTTCCGTTTGATTCTCCGAGGAACAATTTGTCTGTTTGTTTAAAGATGGAGTAATAATTTCAACGAATTGAAAATCTGCCTAAATTTTCACAATAGATCCATACCTAAAAATGTGATTTTTTCTTCAATAAATAATTTTTCTAATATTTCCAATACAAACGCCGCTGCGCAGAGTGGTCTTTGTTTGATTCGAGATTCGAGAAATCAGGTTTCAATTCCTGCGCTCAGTAAAACAAATGAAAAGCATTTTGACTGGTATTGTTTAGTATTCTTTTGCAAAATAGGAATATCTGTAAGATAGATTGAAAATGTGGACGGATGTGAGAACTGCGAAATATTTTACACTAGATCGATACCTTGCATTTTATTTTATTTTAATAAATAATTTTTCCATTAAATATTTATATTTTCGCAAGAGATAGTGACTTCACGACGATGGGCTCTCTTCGCAATTGGAATTTGACCGAATTTGACAATGACGAGGACATTTCATCGTTGCATGTGGTGTTGGTTTGCGAAGCAAACCATACGTCATAATATTCATAATTTGGTTTGCGATGCAAACCATAATTAGCATTCATACTTCATAATATTCATAATTTAATTTGCGAACCAAAGCATACTTTATATTATTCATTATTTGGTTTGTGAAGCAAACCGAATTGGAATTCGCTCCGAATTTCTATTGGGTATAGACACCAATTGGAATAGGCTACGAATTTCCATTTGATTTTCAAAGCAAACCAACACCACGGGCAACGTCATGATGGCTTTATCAAATAGGCTACGAACTATCATTTGGTTCGCAAAGCTCAAATAGGAATCGTAATAATCACCAGGAATTAGCGAGATGTGGTCACACCTGACACAACGAAAAGAACTGTCATTCCGTCGTCCTGGCTACGCAGTGGCTAGTCTTTTAAATATAGGAAATACGATCTAGTATTAATTCACTACTGAAGTTTGCAAAATAAATTTATACACGCTTAACCTAAAATGTGCATTGATATTCACTATGTTATTAAAATCTACTATAAACATAAAAAACACAACAAAATCGTTTTTATTTTCATTTTATAGACCAAGTAATAGCATTTCATAATTTCTATGATAATATTTACAGAATTCGAGAGTTCAGATATTAATACCTTAACTCTTTTATAGAAAATGACTGAAAACCATTACCTCCAACTCATTTTATTTAAATTCGAGATATTTCAACAAAGCTGCATAGAAATCGTCAAATAACAATCATTCATAAAAGAAGTCGCTTTATGAACAATTTTTAACAAGCGACGTCCATGGTTTTGCATGTAAATAAAATCAACTAACAATTATGCAGAATTGACGTTGATTTACGAAACTTGTTTAACAAATGCTTTCCAGGTATCTTATTATATATAGTCAAGTAATAATCATGCAAAAGTAAAGTCTTTTGATGGAAAATGTTTTTAACAAGTGACTCTTCCATGGTCCTTCTTTTAATAGGAATATAATGCTCTTTTTGGATACAGACAGAAAAATCACCGTAAAGAGAATGAATCAATATATTCTGCATTAATGTGTTGTACGATGACAATTTAAGTTAGTCATGTAGAGCTTGCTTGATATACACAGTTGCGGTAAGAAAATTGAACCACCTTTGTCATTGGAGCAATTTCAACAGTAGAGGAAATTGAAAGATGGTGATTGACAAAAACTGACGTTTTCTATAAACTCAAATGCATAAAATTTGTTTAAGAGTCTGGCTTCATATGAAATGGAGCACCAACTTCATAATTTCTAATAGAAACTCCTATTTCGACACCCAGTGTTTTGAATGTATATCAAAATTTAACTTCAGATAGTAAATTTCATGTTATTAGATCTGACCGTTTCGAAGTTGAGGAGGGAAATACAGCAACTAATGTTGAATCAATTTCTTGGAATTTTCAGGATTTTATAAAAATATTTCTATAGTGCTGATATTTTGTACCTTGTTACTATTAAACAACCCAAACAAAATGTACCTAATATTTTGCTTCTAAAATTATTATTTGTATGCAATAATTATTCATTAAATTTTTCAATAAATTATAAATCGAACCTTTTTATATTTTGATGGGAATCAATTCAGAAAGACTTTTAATATGACCTTGCAAAATGTCAGATAATTTCGATAATTAGTTTTTGATCTTCATTTAATTTTCCTCATTATCGCAATTTTAGAAGGCAACCAAACATTTAAAAAACGTTTGACATACCTCGTTAATTCTCTAATCGCTACCCCTTGCATAGTAAATATAATTTTTTTTTCTCAAATTGTTTGTACTTGCATACTAAATATAATTTTGTAATTCTCAAATCGATTGTACTTGCATAATAAATATAGTAATTCTCGGATTGCTGAAAGATAGTTCGTTTGAAGTAGTGTTCAAATTTGATATTCGGGTAGCGATAATTACAATTAATCTTGGTCTACGTAAAGCGACTTCCTGTTTTAAGATAATCCCTGAAATCGACACGAACTTGAGAGGTAAATATCGGTAATTATAAAGATTGTTATGTCATGCTATTTCATATTTAGAGTAATTTGACAGTACAGAATCTGATTATGGTATAAAAACATGGTGTATATGTTAGAAATATCGTTTTTTGTGCAAAATTTAATATGAAGATATGTCTCCTTATATATTTTTTTACTTGAGTTTGTAAAGGTCGTTAGTCTCTATTGAATGATACCTTTGAATTTACAGTACTATGAAAAGTGCTTGAAATTAAGGAGGTGGTTTGGGATTTTTAGTCCGCTACTGTAATATTTTGTATGGTAAATCCTCGGTTATATAAGAATATGCACTTTAAAAGTAACTTTAAATTAAAATATCTACTCGTACTCGACCAACGCACAAATAACTTGATTAATTAAGAAAATTAAGAAATCGCCCATTCCAAGTCTAACATATTATTTAATAAATAATGTATTAAAACATTTTTGACAAAAGCTCCTACTTCTAGTTACATGTATTAGTTAACATTTACACAATGGTTTTAATTATTTATCGCATAACAAGCAATGACCGTAGAGCTATAAACTATCCGTGTATGATTCCATTACTTCACATCCTGAAAAAAAATATGAGACAGCTTAACCGACTTACATGAGTAGAATGAAAATGATTTACTTCTTTGTTTAGTTTTTATGTAAGCAAAGATCGAATATAGAGTTACTGGTTGTAACTAATGACCACATGATTGCTATATCGGGATACTACAATCGAAAACAATGTATGAAAATAAGTCTACGAGTGTGCTAATGGTGTCCTGTGTGAGTGAAAAATTGCCGATCTAACTCATCCAATATTTATCTTTATATCGAGGACTAGGGAAGATATATTTATTTGATGATCAGTTATGTTCCACTTGATTTTAATAGGTTTTTATGTTTTTATTATTGCCAATTATATTACAGGTTCAGAATTATTTGGTGTGGTCTTCGGACATTTTCCTTCCGGTTCTGATCCCGGAACGTCGCCAATTGCTCCAATACGACGTTAATTAACTACCAAACTACCTGTATGTGGTATAGTTGTTACTTGAGATGATCGTACATCACCCACTTACACATTTGTAGTTTTTCATTGAATATTGCAATACGAAACTAGTTACCTTATGTAAGTGCTACATTATATGGACAAAAGTACTTGAACACTGCAGAAATACGGAGGACTTATAACTTATTTTGGGGTGAATCTGAAGAGTGCCAGAACCGCGACTAATAGTGTATTGTACTGAGAAAATAAGGAGGATCCATCTTAGTGTGGTTTTGTGTTTGTTGGTTAGTACTCGGCCAATTCCTTCATGTACCTGGTACCATAAAGGCTGACGTGTGCCTCGACATTTTGAATAATTCCGCCTTGCCTACACTATGCAGAACTACGGTGGTGATGTATGTTTCTTCCAACAGGATTGAGCTCCATGTCATACTGCAAAACGTGTGGTGGAGTGGTTTCCAGAAAGTGAGGTGAACTTGCTTGACTGGCCTGTTCAGAAACCCTATCTCAATTCAATAGAGCACTTGTGGAACAATCTGGAGAGACGAGTACGACACTACCACGCACGCCCATCTTTACAACAATCTCTTCTCACAGTCTTGCAACAGGCATGGCGATCTATTCCTGCCTAGACTTGCAGAGAACTTGTGGAAAGTATGCCTTGATGTGTTACAGCTGCAATACAAGCAAAAGGAAGAAATACTCGCTACTAAATATAATAATAAAGCACTTTTTTCTGAAAACATGCAATTGCCAAATACTTTTGTCCACATAATTTATATTCCCAATGAGTTCTTTCCGCAAAGGGAAAACAACCAAATATTGTTATTACGATTTTACCTCGGAAATTTACCAAAATTAAGGTTATTGGCAATATTAAAACCGTAATTTAGACATAGCACTACAACGGAAAAGAAGTTTTTGGGACAAATAAAATGGCAATTTAGCATAGTTGCTTTTAAATTTACCTCATTTTGAAGCTATTGATTTTAACCCACAGGACCAATTGTGCCTTGCAATTTTCAGACCACCTAAATCGTCAGATTGTGATATTGTATCTACCAAACGGTTTACAGTAAAATTAATTACCGTTACATTGAGCAAAATGATTTTACTCACTGAAATATACTAAAACAATATCGTAAAAATTTGATGGACCAAAAACTTCAAAAAACTGTTACAACAGCTTTTGATTAAAATTTAGAGCTATCAAATCAAATATGACGAAAAGATGAAGCTTCTTGGCTTTTAGTTCTGGATTTTTACACATTTCATAACTATTTTGATTTTACAAGTATGGAAATATTTCTTGTGGTATATGGATATTCTAGCAAAACGTTTCCAACAAACCTTTTCTTTTAAATCGTTTGGCAGGAAAATTGTTTTTCTTTTAATAATCATTAAACGCGATTACACATAGATGAGGAAACAAAAACGATAAAACTGAAATTTAACCGTATCACAAGAAAACTCAGGCGAGAAACAGGAAGCAACGCCAATCTGCACAAAACAAACATTACGATCGGGCAACTAACTCAGCACTTAATACATCTACTTTTCTTCTTTGATACTCTTTAAAAGTCCAGTTTAAAAGCATCAAGGTATCCGTAGGGAAAAGTCATACCGAGCTACCATTAATATGAGTTATCTTTTATCTAAAAACATCAACGTAATGACCCGGGCAGCGATCTAAAATATGCCCTTTCATAGATCAAAAGATATGAAAATCAATTCATGGTTTAAGTACTCTCTGATAAAAAAGCTATTGCTCGCACGGAGGAAAAAATAGTCTTATGTTTTATTAAAAGGCAAAGCTGTTTTTATTGTTTTTTATCATGAATTTTCGTAATACTGTTTTTCTTTCTTTTCTTTTCAGTGCGGATAAGTGGAAAGCTGTTTTCCATTGCGTTCTATCAGCAAGGAATTAATAGTTCTTTCTCCTCCGCTCATTTATTTCCAAGTACTCGAAAATTCCAGCAGATGCTACATTTCTCGAAGTATAGCTTCCAGTATGTATTAAAAATGAAAGGAAGTTAATTTGTTTTTAGGTATTAATGGTAGTAATTGTGGAGGGTAAAAAAGTTCGTTAAATTGAAGAATTTTTCGCTTTGTTTTGGGGTTGGACTAAGTGAATAAAGCCTGGATCGTTGAAGAATAGCGTCGCTGTTTTATTTGGATTATTATTTTTTAATAAAGTTAATGACACAAATAAATCTTACCGGCCTCATTGTATTTTGATGCTCTAAGTGATTTTTGATTATGCAAAATACTATTGACTTTTACATTTATGTTTGTAATGGAGTGTCCGGAAAAAAATTGGCTTCGTTTCGTACTGAATTAGATTTAAAAATAATAACACTTGAGGAAGTCAATTTTTTGCTGTCCTCGCAATCCTTTCTGTATAGTTCATAGTTTTCCCATTATGTTACAATAATTTATCCACGATTAGCATAAATAAAATAATTTTTCCAACAACCATTACTCAAAACTAACAAATATAGTAAATTGACATAAAACCATTTTTTTTTAAATTGATTTAAAAGCATTTTTTTAATTAAATTCAATCTCTTTTGAAGTCTATTTTCTCTCTCAATATGGCTTACTTAAATTTACTATTCCTACACATGAACATAACTTTGATTAATTCTTCTTCTAAATACTCTTAATGACTACCAGTAAATTAATTTTAACACATATTTTGTATTTTATTCAATACTCTTATTCAATTTTTGTGTATTCTCCCTCTCTTCGATATGGCACATATAAGTTTACCATATAAGCATGTTTTTGATAAATGCAAGGGGTAACTTATCTTAATAATTACTCTTATAAATGGCTAACTAATTTTTAATGATTTTTTTTACACAGGGATTCAGCAGAGGGGGATATATTTCTAGTGTAAGTGCGTCTACTGAAGATAAAACGTGTTTTTAATTAAAGTAGAGGATGCCTTGCTGAAAATGCTCGGAGGCTTCTTATAGATCAGTTTCATTACTAGTGTGCAAGGAATATCAGCTGGGTAGTAGCGGAAACCAAATAAAGGCATGAATGAATTTGTACGATTTTCCCATTCGCAATTTGTTGTATTGCAATCAAGTCATGATATGCAGTTGGCCCAACATGTAAGTGTAACCATAGGAAATAGAATTGGAAAGAACTTTGCTTAAGTTTAAGCAAAAAAGAGGGTAAACATTACTAAAGTGTCTGTGAATTAGTAGTAAAAAAGTGTAATTTTTAAAATTTGCTGGGACAGTAATAAGTGGTTCTATATGAACTTTAAAGAATTCGTTTTACACACACTTACTTCACCCATGTAATCTAATAAAAATATCTATATTTTATACTTATACCTCAGAAATGTTCTATACAGTAATTAAATAACACGTTGTGTAGTTCCAGTGCGACATTAACTAAATAACTACCTCTACAGTAATTAATCACAGAAATGTATCAACTAAACATTTTAGGTTAAGTTAATTATTTGATAACAGAAAAAAGGTACAGCTGCAGTCTGCGTTTACAGCGGTGGCAACGGTCATGGTTCTTTTTTGGAACTTCTAAAGTCGCCAAAAAAATAATTATTTCAAAAATATTTTTTATTTTCCCAACGAATAGCAATAAGCTTCAGAAATACATTTTATGAGCGTTCTAAAAATATATTTTTTAAAACATTCACAAAAAATAATATTTTAGAATATTCAAAATGAAAATTTAAACTTTCCACTTGCCAAGGTTGCCCTTAAAACCTCAATAACCGAAAAAACAAATGGATTTTTTTAACCTGTCATAACTTTCTTCTAGAATTGCGCCAAAAATACCGCCAAGGTCATTGCCACAGCAATAAATTTAGACTACATCTGTAACGATGAAAGCAACAATGAAACATTTTTTGCATATTTTTGTATGCTTTTATACTTTCTTTTCACGCGGTATTATTTTTAACTATCTCTAAGGGGTTCAGAAGCATTTAAATATTAGTTTGAACCTTAATTATTATATTTTACACATTTAGACCATACTATTTTGCTTTCATACTTTTTTTCACACGTAATTGGTTTTAACCATCTAAAAGATTCACACACATATATCCATACATCCGCTCTGTAAACAGCAGTCTTCCCTGCATTTGTAAATAGTTTTCACGTTCTGGAACTATTGATTAGATTCTGAGATTCTTTTAACCAATAGATGCGATTATTTAGTCATTATTGTGTCGTGGAGAAAAACAATACAACACGACTCGGAAATTTGAAGAGTCTCATAAGGTTAATATCGATGGAAATCACTTTATGAAACGAAATGAGCCAGAAGAAATTATTAAGAACAATAGAACTAAATGTGGCATAAAATATTTCATTATGTAGGAAAGTATTTAATCATACTTGGGTAACACAATGACTCTATTGATGACTGTTCGGGATGAAACCTAAAAGGAAAGATCCTATGACAATACTATGTAATTTTTGAGCCATGGTCATATGACGAGGTTACACCTGTGCTTCCACCCCATTATCAAACTTTCCACACCAAGCCAATGTGAGGACATTTGAGGCCATGACATAATTAATGAGCATCAATTCCCATTTTACACGACAGTCTTCGGTTTGATTCGATTTCTCTCATTTGGTAATTACAAATTGTTTTCTAAAGGAATATTTTTATTTGGTAATTATATAAAAATTGACTAGCTTGATGTATCACGCTACGATAATTTTTTCCGCACAAGAGCTCAGTGATAGTGTACTCTTAGATTGGATTTAAAACTACGTCCAAAATACATGCCAAGACAAGGTTTTGAACACATAGCCTGACGAAGTGGAACAGAGCTACTAGCCTGTAATCCTACTAGGCTGACTACTTAATTTAAATAAGAGGAAGTATCAATAAGTAACGCACATAATGTAAAAAATAATAATAATAAAAGCAATTAATGACAATAGGAAACAGAAATGAAAGTATTACCCATTTATAACTTTTCCACATAATTTCCATGCATGTTGAGGCATTTTTCCCAAAGATGGAACAGTTTGAAAATCCCGGTCTCATAGAACTCAGTCGGCTGCGAGAAGAGACACCTTCGCACGGCCCGTTTGAGTGCCATCGTCAGAGTCAAACTTCTTACCGTCAAGGAACTTCTTTATGGGTCCAAAGCGCAGTGCGACACATCAACACATTCGACTGCTGCACGACATCACTCGTCCGCATGTGTCTCGCCTAGTTCGTGCAAAAGTGCAGGGTTTCGGTTGGAATGTTTTGGAGCACCGTCCATACAGCCTGGATCTATCCCCCTCCGATTTCTATCTGTTTGGACTCATAAAGGACATTCCTTGACGGTAAGAAGTTTGACTCTGACGACGGCACTCAAACAAGCAGTGCAAAGGTGGCTCTTCTCGTAGCCGACGGAGTTCTATGAGACCGGGATTTTCAAACTAATCCATCGTTTGGAAAAATGCCTCAACGTGCATGGAAATTATGTAGAAAAGCAATAAATGGGTAATACTATCATTTCGGTTTCCTATTGTCATTAATTGCTTTTATTATTATTTCTTTTTACATTGTGTGCGTTACTTATATGATACTCCCTCGTACTACAACTGATACTAGAATCAAACATATCATACGCGCGCGATTGTAGTTTCTTTACGAAACGGGCAACAGTCAGTCTTCTACAGATTAACAATGGCTAACGTTTCATATACATAAGTGCAAAGGAAACGGCAGATAGATTGATATAGAAGCATCTGAGTCATTACTCAAATTATTCAATGATCATCTCTGAGTCATTACTCAAATTATTCAATGATCATCTCTGAATCATTACTCAAATTATTCAATGATCATCTCTGAGTCATTACTCAAATTATTCAATGATCATCTCTGAGTCATTAATCAATTACTTCTTTTGTTCATATCGATATTTTTTCCTAAAGAAACTTAAGAATAATATGATTAGAAAATTTCTCCCCATCCATACTTTCTTTCAAAATAACCTTCACCTACCCTAAAACGCGATCAAATTAAATTGATCTTAACTCTTCACTGATCAGTCTAGTCGGCTGACAAACATCACCCTCAACATTGAAGGCGAATCCGGGATAGATAGTTTAAGGTAGGTAGACTAATTCGCGTCGCTCGGATTCAACACAGCTGTCTATCAGAGAGCACATAATCAAAGTCAGATAAAGATATCAGCCATTTTACTCTTCCAAATCATATTTTAACGATTTTCCAGACGTGTTTGATTTGCAATATGAAACATGCCTCTCCTAGAGACCTCATTATTTGTCTGGAGCTTTTCAGAGATCATCTGCATTTTAATTATTTGCATATCCTGAACCTTTTGGACAAGTGTGAACTCGTAAACTTTGTCTAGCTTGTAACCACATGAGATAAAAAATAACACCGGAAGTTATGATAATTAATAACCTCTGAACGGTATGATATTTATTAGCAGTGTACTACTGTCCATCCCCACAGTAAATACACTCGCTGAAAATAAAATCCCAACACCAAGAAGGAGTTGTGCTAGTTAAACGAAATTTGGGAGGTGTGTTTACACAGCTAAAATATGACGCCTATTCAAATTTCGCGCTAGACAAAAAATAATGTCGCTAAAGGCAACACTATTAACAAAAAAAATTACGTTTGCTTCAAACTTTGTGAGCGTTATTTATAGTCTGGATTGGGCGTTGTGAGCTAGATTTGAGTCAATAATGTATTTTAGAAGATGAATATGGTAGTATCAGCAGCTGAGTCTGAACTTAGCCGTGTAATAGGGATATGAGAAAATGGATTTTCTTTCTGCAATATTGCAGAAAGAGTTGGCAGAGATGTATCCACTGTGCATGATTGTTGGAAGTATTGGTCACGGGAATGTACTGCCTAAAGAAGACTGGGGTCCAGTCCCACACGGGCTACTACTGAGAGTGAAATCACAGTATTCGCCACATGTCTGTTTCGCATCATACTGCATCTGCAACGGAAGTTCGAACTTCTGTTGGTACCAGAGTGACACAGCAAAATGAAACAAATCGATTACTTGAGGGACAGCTCCAAGCCAGACGCCCTGTAGCATTCATGACATAAACTCAAAAGCATTGCCATTCGAGACTTAAGTGGTGTCGAGATAGAGATCATTGGAGGGCGGAGTGATGATCTGCTGTTTTCTAAGATGAGAGCAGTTTCTGTGTTGGCGCCAGTGATGGCAGTAGGTTAGTTGGAAGGAGGCCAGTAGAGCTCTTGGAACCAAGCTGTCTGTGGCGTAGACACACTGGGTCTACAACAGTAGTTGGTCTGGGGAGCAATTTCCTATGACAGCAAGAGCCATCTCGTCATTAACCTAAGCATCTTAACAGCAAATGTGTACGTCAGACAGATGATTGAACCGGTTCTGCTGCCATTCATGAGCAGTATTGAAGTTTTTTTTCAACAGGACAACACTTGTCCTCGTACCTGTCACCCAATGTGCTCTGAAAAGTGTCGACATGTTGATTTGGCCTGCTAGATCACCAGATCTTTCTCCCATCGAGCATGTATGGGACATTATTGAAGAACAAATCCAGCGTCATCCACAACCAGCACTGACTGTTGATGATTTGACTGACAAAGTGCAACGGGCATGGAACTCCATCCCACAAAATGACATACGGCACCTGCACAGCACAATGCATGCACGTTTGCATGCATGCATTAAAAATCACAGCAACTACAGCAGTCATTAATGTACCACCATTTCACATTTCCTTCTCGCGCATACCTTAACCTGTGACCTTGAAACTTTAAACAAATAAATATGTTACTTAGACAAATGTTTTGCCTAAATTTCATACCTCTAAATTGATTTCTTCTTGGTGTGCGGATTTTATTTTACCCCAGTAAAAATATTCGCATCTGTCGATTGATAAAATTAGGAATGGATTATATTGTTCAAGAAATAGTATAAAACTGTCTAGATTTCATGCATATTCATACACAGGTTGCATGTTTATATTACTCAGGTTTGCCTTTTAATACTACACTATTAACTCTACTTGCATTAAGGGGAGTTAGTACCTTTTAGACCTTGAGTTGCTCGCGAAAACATACTTTTTTCGATTATTCATAAATAATTGAGTTTTTTATATTGTTATATAAAATTGATACAGTTTAAAGATAATTGTATGGCTTTTAAAAAACAGCAGTCATATTTCTAATTAAAAAAAAAATTATATAAAACCTAGCAAAACTTATACATAATTTCTTCGTTTTGAAATTTACCCACTTAACTTTCCCTCAAGTTTAAAAAAAAACTAATAAACGTAGAGTTTAGAAATTGTGTATGGTTATTCTTAAAGAAGATCTTAGTTCTCTGAACTATGGATTTGTGTATGAGAGCTACAGTTTTTTATTTATAGATCCATACATAACTAAAAAATTTTCAAAGTTAACTTATTTTAATACTTTTAATTTTTATAAATATTTGTACTTCAAATATCACAAATTCCTTAGTTCACAGAATTAAGACAATTATTTGCTTCAATTTGGTGCAAACATTTGGGTTTTACAGTGCATCTTTCAAAAGTTATCTTGTGGGAAAGTAAAGTGGGTAAATTTCAAAACGAAGAAGTTGTGTATAATTTTTGCTAGGTTTTATATAAAAAAGTATTTTTAATTAGAAATATGACTGCTGTTTTTTAAAAGCCATACAATTATCTTTAAACTGTATCAATTTTATACTACAATATACAAAACTCAATTATTTATGATGAATCGAAAAAAAAGTATGTTTTCACGAGCAACGCAAGGTCTAAAAGGTACTAACTCCCCTTAAAGATGTTCCACCTAGTCATGTCTGTGTAGTTAAAAACTTTTTAACGCTAAATAAACAACAGGATGGGAGGGATAAAATAAGTACCCAGTACGCAACACATTCCAGACTCGGTTACTCCAGGACGCAACATGCAAGTCACACTTAGTCCCTATCACGTTCCTCCCATTCCTCCAAGGAGTCCTAATTCCCGATGAAGTTTAGTTTTCGTGGTAAAAACTTTCAAGTTTCATCCACGTTAATTTTCCCCAGAATAAAGTCAGACGAGGGTGCACTGGAGGGACGAGTAAAAGCAGAAATATTAAATTCCGCGAGAAATTTAATTTATGATAGTGGATGCGAGTAGCGGGCAAATTACAAAATGAAATTATTTGAGCCGAAAATTTCCTCCCTTAGAAGAAAGCAAAGCAAACTGTCTGGACGTGTTTTTATCTTTGCATCTATGCCGTGTATGGACAAGTTGCTTGAAGCAACATGCTGCAGCTCCCACCTTGTGCCATTTCCGGGAAACATTCTTTAGCTTTTAAGAAAAGAGAGAGAAGACCGCCGTGTTTGCTTTCTTTTAGATTTAGAAGCACTAGTGAGACGGAGTGCTTCGGATGTGAACTCTCATTTGTATGCTGAAAGATTAAAATGTTCGACGCTCGAGTATTACTAAGATCGTTGAATAAATATACGTGTTGTTAACGAAATTAACAATATCAAGAAGCTAAAGTAATTGTCGTTGAAACTTAGATATGTTGGAGTGATTGAGTTTAGTATTATGAGAGGAATCCAATCATGTAGAGTTCATTGAACTGAAAATTTTCAATCTGTTAATCTGTTATTAAGATTTATTCTTGAAGTGCAAAATTAAAAGTGTGTTGAATACTAGATCAAAGGTAAAATAGTTTGCCTATGATGATTCATGTGATGAATGTTTTATAGGATGATTTGATTGTATAATATCATTCACTTTAACCTTTAGACCACGGGCGGTACAGTAGTTGTACCATGATCGCGCCAAGGAAGAATTTACATAACTTCCAGTACATCAGTTGTACCTTGAAAGTTATAAAAATTGCGCAAAGAAATAATTTTAACTACGGCCGTTACAGCAGTTGTACATTGAAAGTTATAAATACCGCTCCAAGAAAGAATCACGCTCAATCTATAGCCATACTCAAATGGTGAATCGCATTTCTTTATAATCCGAGCCAATCAACCTCTCAATAAATAAGTTAAGTATGTCCAGAAGGAGTGGCATTATACATATAAGGTAATACACTAGTAATAATGAACATAATAGAGAATAGGAGTACATTATAATATTTAGAAAATAGTTGAATTTAAGGTATTAAATGAATAAATACATTTAGCGCATGTGCCCAACTGGATACAAGAAGCAAACTCATGTCTGAAATTAAATTTTATATTCTTAGGCTATTCAAACACACTCACATATTCATCCTGGTAAAATTTTGTTATTTATCATATTGAGAAGCCACTAAATTTTGAAATTTACTGTTGGTTCGATGAGATGAAAAGCTTGACAATAACATTAGACAAACATATTCTGGTCGGTATCGCCTACTTTTCGCCACAGTAACAGAGGATAGTACTTTTAGTTTTGAATCCGTGGAGATACGATTTGGAGAGTGAAGTGTCAGCTCAGGTGTTGCCTCGTCATCTGACTGTTGTTTAAAATTACGTGGTGTTGACCTTTGATCTTTCCCGTTGGGATTGATCTTGGAAAGTCAACAATAGTCTCTTGTGTTGCTCCAGTAGGATGTTAATTAAAATAACTACGATCTTGTGGAGATAAGAAAGAAATAAAAAGACTATACCAATGAAAAATCTAATGTCTGAAAAACTTTTAAATACTGGGTTTTAATGAAAGTAAAGGCTAAGTGCAGGTCTGATAAGAATGAATTGAGATTACGTTACCATATGTGATCTATCAAAGAACAGAACTCAGAACCAATATCCACGCTATAGACTTCACTGTGTAAGCACTATGTTTACGCTTCGATGTATCACCTAATTTAAATAACACCCAACTTTCGTCACCGGTTATCAATCTTGTTGGGAAGTTTTGGTCAATTTATACCCAATCGGAACATTTCCTGCGAAATCGTCACACGAAGTTCTTTGTTTTCGGGGGACAACACTTTAGGCCCTAATTTCGCACAATTTTTACGCTCTGTAATTCGTCAGTAACGATGCGGTGTACATCTGTTTTTGCCAACCCTGTCATTTCCACAATTGAACATAAACTTATCGGTGGTCGGTGACCAGAACATTCCTCACTCGTACTCGATGTTTTCATCCGTTTTTGTAGTCGATGGTCGTCCTTCGTGCGGATCATCTTCAACGTTCTGTCGGCGTGTTCCTAAACGCAGTGTGCCACTTGTAGACTTGCGATTGTGACAAAACTTCATCTTTGTAAGCCTACTTTAACATTTCAAGATTTAATTACCACTTTTACCGAGTTCAACCCAAAACGTTTTTTGCATATCGTTGTTCAATAGATCGCTGCATCTTTAGCGTAACGAGCAATCCCCACGACTCACTTTTAGGCCACTGGGCATGCGTTGTGAATTAGGAGCTGCTGCGCGACCGTTGGAATACGTCACTGACATTCCAATCAAAATTTCTGAGTCACCGGTTTTCCTTGGCGATGTGCCAGAAATACGCAGACAAATTTTTGTAATTACTTTTGGGACATACCTTGTATATAGCTTTTAATAAAATTCCGCATTTCTTCAAGGATTGGAATTTTGTTTCTGTTTGCATTATGTGTTCCGGTATATTACCTATTGCAGAAACATTATATAGGAGTTAGATTTTATGATTGATTTATTTCCTGCAAAATATCACTAGACATGGATAATTTTTGGTGGTATATGTATATTTCGACCAACTTTCCTTAAATAATTGATTGGGTACGTAATGATTTGCAGAATTATGTTTCATTAAAATAAATAAAATGTACAAATCAAAACATTTTTAATTAAGGTGCGTAATTTTTCATCTTAAAATAACTGGTAAAGTTTTAAAATATCCCTTTAAAATGATGGGTTGCGTCAAATTAAAACAGGTAGTCATACGTTGTAGTTGAAATATATTTCAAAATTTTAATATGGTTTTTAATTGAAAGCCGATTGAAATAAATTAAATTTGCATTTGTTTTTCGTGTTTCATGGTTGTTATTAAAAACTGTATTCCATAGTCAAGTAACTACATTTATTATTTTAAATAGGATTTTTAATATGAACATTTAGAAACCTAATCTCTGAATTTAAAAAGTACCACATGGGTTGGATTTAAAAATGTATGTCTTTCGGAGAATATGGAATTTTAAACAAGACTTTGTTGATCTTGGAATAATATCATAACTAGTAATTTTGAAAAATTGAAACTTTCTGTCTCAAGTGATAAAGTTGAGGTTGCTTACTCTACACATTGAAGCTGTTCTTAGATAACTTACATGCATATCAATCATTGGTTGAATGCAGTGATGTTTTTCGTAAAAGCTCTGTAAAATCAACCATTTGTTTATTAAAAATTGTAATCGATTGAATTGGATTTGTCTACACTGATGACATTTATTTCTAACACAAGCTCCGTTATTCCACATGCTACTGATTGAAATTTTCAAGGAAACGTGAGTTTACTTTAAAATAAATTAGTCACGATTGCCGTAACCATTTAATTTTTAGCCCCCTTGCACAAATATAACGGGAGTTAATATAGAGCCGATTATACCCACAGCGTTCTAAAGTATAAGTGTACCAAATGTGGTGTGGATTGGGCAGACATGTATGTTAATACAGCGAACAGACAAACGCCAACTCTGATTTATATATCTAACAGAAGCTATTTTATTCAAGCTTGCTGCTTGAATGAAATTTTCAAGAAAACGGGCATTTGCTCCAAACTAAATTAGTCACGTATGCCCTGACAATTTAATTTACCATACTCTCATATTGATGACGACATTCGAAAATATCGCATGCTACGTGCAAGAATGGCACAAGTAAAACATATACGTTGGAAAACAAACTGCAAGACTCTCCGCTTGAACATTCACCATTTCTACTGAAAATAAATACACAGGAATATTTGTAGTCACTCCAAAACTCAAAATCAATTTCTGTAGTAGTCACCTTAGAAAATAAAATATTCAGCACAAGTTCGACGAATATGAAATGAATTACATGGATAGACACAACATGTATGCATATTTGCGTCCGAAGTATATTGTAGAAGTGACGAGAAGTTAAAATGGAGGATATATTAAATTTATTTTCCTTACACTTGAATGATACAAGCATTATTTTATGAAAAATATTTGATTAGTCTGATCACTTTTCAATAAACATGTAATTAAATTCTGCTAGTGTTAAATAAAAATGGTCTGTCATTTTTTCCAAGCTAAAAGTTCTTAAGTTCTTTAAAGTAATTTAGTTTGTAATATTGTAGAATTTTAGAAATGGGAAATTCATTCAAAACGCCCTTTTTAAAAACTGCAATTACATATTACTTGTTTGAATACGGTCTTTTGATGGCACTGGTAGACTAATAGTAACAAATACAAATTGTTGTCAAATGTATACGTCGACAAAAGATTGTACAAAGCTGCATTTCCTTAGAATAAATTGAAAATTTAAATAGTAATTACTTTTATTAATATATATTTTGTAAAATACTTTCTATTATAATACGTAGCAGTGCGTTGAATGCAATGTAACAAAACTTAATTAAAACTCATTGTATTTACTTTCTATTTTTCAATTGCATGGAAATTTAAATGAGGACAGTCGTATTTCAGCAGGAAATGACCCGAAATGGTTGGACGAAAAAATAAATAGGTGATGAGGCATCGAATTCATTATATCTGTCAAGTAATTTAGAATATTTTGCCTGGTTTGAAGTAATGATTCAATGGAGTTTAGCAGGCTCAGTTGGTATAGGCCCGAATTAGCAAACAGGGGCTCACGAGTTCGAAACTCTATATAATCAATGACCGTCGGGTACATGGGGACTGGAACACCTTAAATATACAGTGACTTCAAATATCCTTACTTTGCAGTTGTCTGGAAGTTTTGTATTTCGTATTTTTCAATTAGCGTCGCACTGGACATCATAGCGGGCTATCCGCGACGGTTCGGAATCAAACCCGAAGGGAAAGATTCCAAGATAACAAGTGATTTTGAATCGTGGTCAGATCACGAGGTCACACCTGAGCTGGCATATTCATTAACTGGCAACCAACTCTCAAAATTTCCACACCAAGCCAACGTGAGTGTGGAAGTTTGGACCTAAGGGATGGACCATGGACAAGTCGTCGATATTCCTTTGGGTTGCTACAATGTGACGTAATTTCAAATAGCAAACTCAAAGTCAATTTAATTCTTAAAGTAATCCACTAAAGAAACAGTTTCAATTTTTAATGTATTCCAATATACACTATGGACAAAAGTATTTGGACACTGCATGCTTTTCAAAAAAAGTGCTTAATGTTTCTATTTAGTAACGGGTTTGTAATCCTTTTATTTGTATTACAGCTTCGACATGTCGATGCCTACTTTCCACAAGTTATCTGTACGTTTGGGTAGAAATAACTAGCCATGCTTCTTGCAAGACTGTGAGAAGGTATTGTCAATGCGGGCGTGCGTGGTGGTGTCGTAGTTAACACTCTAGATTGTTTCACAAGTGCTCGATTGAATTGAGAACGGGACTCTGATCAGGAAAGTTAAGCAAGTTCACCTTATTTTCAGGAAACCAGTCCATCACATACTTTGCAGCATGACATGGAGCTCAATCTTGTTAGAAGAAACAACCATCATCGTCTTAGTAATGTCATTGTGTAGAAAAGGTATCCAAAACATCGAGGGATACGTCAGCGTTAATGGTACCATGTACATAAAGTAATGGACCTAGTCCTAACAACAAAGAAACCACACACTAAGAAATATCCCTCTCCTATTTTCTGCAGTGGCCAAATACTTTTGTCCATATAGTGTATACAATAACAAAAGGCACTTAGCAAAAAAGAAAAGTAAGTTTATCAAAAACCATTTTATCCCAGGAAACTTTTAAAGTAGAATATCTAATCAATTACCAATTTGATTTAGAATCTCTTTATGAAATGACTCTCCTTAAGGCCAATTAATTATTCAAATCTCGCGGTTTTCTTTTATACTTTTGAGGAACAGTCCTTAGTCTACATTACCAGACTTATTAATCAAAAGAGAGCCTAAGGAAGCAAAAGGACGGAAAAATAAACCTTTCTTAAGGTGAATGTCGTAGATATTTTTTCAGCACTGAGTTGGAGATACTTAATTAGTAATAACTTAAAGGAAGTTCCGTGTCTTAATGACAGGTAAACAGTTTGCTCAATTAAGCTAAAGTTTCTTTTCCCTTTTTATCTGAACCCTCGAATTAACTTCATGCTGTGCGTTTACACATCGCAGCATAAATGACAGTTTGAGTGAAGTCTCATAATCTCAGCACTGTTTTTGCTTTTCTCTACCAAAAAAGGTCCTCTTAAAGCCGAGGAATATTCTGGTAATGGTGGAAGAAGGTAATTCTGGAAATAATTAATTTTGGAAACACTGAACGGCTACACGAAGAAACAAGTCGAGTTTTTTTAAGTGCATTCCAGTGTTGGAATTTTTGCACTTTTCTACACTCAATTTATCATTCCTGTTTTCAATGTTTTGTAAAAGATTCAGTGTAATATAAGTTTTTACGCACTTTATAAAGAACAGAAATGTTTAAAAGGACTTACAATGTTTAAGATTAGGCCATGATAGTACGGTTTAATACCTAAATACAAATTTAATTCGTACGTTTCTAATAATAGTCACTTCTTACTTACAATACCTCTGGTGAGAACAATACCGACAATTTTTTATGTAAGGAGACCATTTTGCTTTATAATAATGTTATAATAAAGGATTTATTTACTTTGTATACATATTGTTAACTCCGTTAATAATGGCTGTGAAATATGACATCACCTCAGGCCACGCTAAAAGTAAGCATTTTATCAACCACATTTTACAGTAAGTGCGAGAAAAATCTCATTTAGTTAACCTACGAGAATGTTTTGCATAATCCTCTAAGTGGTTTTGTTGAGAAACCTCATCCAACTAGATCTGACTAATTTTACTAATGACGAGATATGTCGTCAAAGTAATCACCAGGAGACCATCTAGTGCAGGGTTATTATGTTGAATCATTGTCATCTTGTTATCGTAGACTCGTTCCTCTAATTAAATCGAATCGTAACACAAACCTTTTATTCTTCGTACAAACATTATAGATAGGTCTGACCGTCATACTTAAATTTAAAGTAATGAGTAAGAAAACATTGCTTTTAAATCCCTAAATTTGGCATTTACCTATGATCTATTTAATAAAACTAAAGACATTCTACTGTTCCAAAAACATTTATACACAAATACAAAACTAGAGCAGTTGTATCTAGGAATGACCCACTTACAATTTAGATAAAGATTTTTCTTAAAAAGAGAAATAGAGTTTCGTGATGCTCCAGAAATGCATAAGATTTCTTAATATTTTTTTTTTTTTTTTTTTTTCAAATAGAAAAACATTTTTAAACAATAAAATTATTCTTATTTTCATAGACAATTTCATTTTACATTCTTTATAATTATTGACTTTAGTTGAAACGCATCTAATTTGTTAAGGACTATCGCATATTACTTTCTATCTGAAAAAACACAGTGATTATTTTTCTGTTTTAATTTGATTACATGATGGAAACATCTTAACGTAAACATACTGTAGATTACCCATTTTACAATGCATGTAAATTACCTGAACTATTTATTCACTTAACTTTCGTTGAATTTTCAGTTGTAATAGATTTTTGTCTGTAGTCGAAAGGTAGTAAGTATTTAATACTATCCAAGGTAGGACTTATAGGACTAAAATAAAACTACGGTGTAAGATAAATAATTTTTTTTTTTTTGAAAATCCCAAACTTTTCATTGCAATGATACTCGCAAATTCTGCATATAAAATTGTATTTAACATGATAATTAAATTATGCTATGCTTCAGACTGAAATACAATTATTGATACACTCCATTTTCAAGCATTAAAGATAAAATTATTTCTTCTACCCAGGATTTTATTTTTCCCTAATAATTTTTAAAACTTATTTACTTTTAATCATAGGTGTTCTTTTTTATTCTTTTTAAATGCAATCTAATAATAATTGTCGTCCAGTAATTAAACTATCGTCATACTAATATTTTTTATTTCTTATTTTGGAAGCACAAATAATTCAATATCCGTTTTATACCATTTCTAATAAAAAACATTTATTCGTATTTCCTACATCAGTTACAAAGTGTCCCTTATGAATAACTGGCATAATACTTCTACAATAAG
This sequence comes from Metellina segmentata, assembly GCA_947359465.1. Taxonomy (NCBI): domain Eukaryota; kingdom Metazoa; phylum Arthropoda; class Arachnida; order Araneae; family Tetragnathidae; genus Metellina; species Metellina segmentata. The sequence goes on from OX375881.1 coordinate 69,699,910, forward strand.
TCTTACCTGAAGTGTCAAAGAATCTATTTAAAAGTAACTGAGTACAAAGTTTCTTTACTTTATATTATACTTAACTACCAATCTACTTTCATGGAGCTTGGGTTAATGAGTCGGTTTTTTTATGGCCCAACGACCATATTTTGCCTAGGTGTGCCAAAAAACTTCAAGTAAATGCACATACAAGAAACCTTTTTTAGGCCTTGTGTTGTTCTAATACGACGTTAATTAAAAATTACCAATTACCTTTTTTAGGCACCTTATAAGGAAATACAATCAGGTAGTAATTGAACCAACGTCGTCTTCACCCTGCAGTTTGTTTGGGCAAAGGGTATAGACAAATAGCCTCTGCTAACACTATCAATAACTGGACAATAAAAACCAGACTATAGATCGTGCTGAGACACAGTTTATGGTGTCTGGAAGTTTTAGACCGAATAGGTCTGTCACATTCATTTCTGTAACATTCGTTTCCCCGCTGGGTGAATTTCTCCTTCTTGTGTGTGTACTGAATTACTTGCATATGTCCATATATCTGACCTTGTTGGTTTGTAACTGCCATAAATAAGCAAATCAACCAAAGCTAGTGTATGAGCAAAAGTTTAGTATGAAATATATGTGGGTAATATTTTACCATTGTTTATAAGATAGCTGATGAAACATAATTTAATTATGCTATTATTCTTGTATATTTTACATTACGTAGGCGTCAGAAATATGTTTGACTTTTACGGATACCATCACAGGAATTTTAACCTCGCTTTCATATTTAGTTTTAAGTTGGTGGATTTTAGTTTCATGCAATCCAGTAATGTTTTTTTGGACAGGGTTTTTTTTTTAACACTAAATCAGATTTTTCTTCAAATTTTTTCTTCAACGATTTGATGACATCCTGTTTTTATCTGCAAAATTGTAACGTTAATAGGTCTTATTATTGCATTAGAACCGAAATTATAAATTAGTTAGAATACATATTTTAATTGTGTGTTAAAACAAAGAAATTTAAAATTAAAAAAAAAATGTATAGTTTCGAGCAAATTGTTTCGAAGTACAATCTTGAAACTTTCAAGTCAAAACGCAAATCACAGCATAAAGGCTACTTATGTAAACATTAAATTTGTTTCCTTAGAAATAAGGCCGCTTGGGAAAAATTTTTGAGATAGTTTGTCAGTGGAAGAAGTGCTCAGAGTAAATATAGGACTGAAAAAGTATTTGAACCTATCAGTTGTTTTGTGTGTTATTGTTTTAAATGTAACCATGTCTTGTTATTTCTTATCTATATCACTAAGAATGGAGTGTTTGCATACAGTGGATATTTTAGACTCATTTACAGTTTTCGATCCGTTTTGAACCCTACTGATTCCAAATCCGCCTCTTGTGCGTTTGGAGTCTGTCTGTCTCTTTGTCTGTCTGTATTGTATGTCCCCTATACATGTACACACGGTTTAATTTATTTTCATGAAACCTTGCATATTGTGAGTACTTATTTTCATTTAGTGAGTGAACTTAGTTGGGTAAGTCCGTCTATCCGTCTTTCTGTTCTATGTTCGATTTTGTGTTTGTGTGTTTGCATAGGCATCACAGGAATTTTATTCTATATATTGAATAACAATGTGCTTTATTTTATATACCATATATTAGTTTAGTGAATACAATATTAAACTTTTATATATTTTTATATTTATATAAGTTTTAATATAATGTACCTGAATTAGTATGGTTAAATCAACCATAATTTCGTAGTTTTGGAAAAACTGGAACATGTATTGAGAATTAAGATCACTTGTATTGTTTTACCGGTAGGTACTGCTGAAAAAGCAATTATGTTTTTCAAAAATTATATTTTTGTATGGAATTTCAGCTGAGATATTTTATTTATTTCGAGTCTTATTTTTGTTACTAGCGGACTGTAAGAGATTTCAGAATATTTGGGACTCAACAAACTGGAAGAAACGGAAACTCGTGTTGATTGATAGATCGCGCAGTAATATTTTCTGTTTCTTTCGCTTTGAATTAATTTCGAATTTCTAAAGTGTGTGCACTTTTAGTTGTAAGTTGTGGCAACTGTGTGAGATCAAGAGATAAAAAAGAATAACGAATTAATATATTAACGTCTTCGCTATCTACCTGTAGGTTCACATACGTGGACCTCAACTCTTTTGCCTTAAAAATAATCTTTCTAAAAACATTGGTATTTAAGAACACGGGTACACGTGCGTAGACATTTAAGCTTCCTATTGACACCAATAAATGGTTGTATGAATCGGTAGTTATTGTGGAATGTTTATTATTCAAAAGCGATTTGGAAGAAATGGCATCGACTCAACGTGCTCGTAAAAGTAAGTAAATTTCATTTGTATTTAAACCCTTTAGTTAATGTGTTTTAGATGATAATTTCTTAAAATATGTGATGATATAGTTTTCTGATATTTAAGAAATATCTTATCATTTAAAAATATTTTGCTTTCAGCATAATAAAAATCGGTATTACACATAAGTTTACCTTAAATGTGTAGCCCCTAATGATGACACCATGTAAAAGAGAAATTTACTTGAGAACTTAGAAGTATTGGGTAATATTTATCAGAAAAAAAAACTTTTTTAAACAATTTTTATATGGTTGGTAGTGAAGAGGTCAAGAACAACGTTTTATTTCGCTTCTTTCTGTTTGAAATGTTACGTATAAATTGCCTTTTCTTTTCATCACACACAACACCACCCCAAAGTATTCGACTTAAAGTGGCCGGTAGGTGAGAATAAAGCATATCTTAATTGCAATTATGCTGTTATTGAAATAATAATAATGTTTAAAAAATCCGAACTATAACTTTTCAAACATTAAAAGAATATGTCATAAGCACAGCGAAATTCGGTAAATTCGCATGCCTCATGCAAGAGAGCCACAAGTAATAATATTGTTTTTATGATTATGAGTGCGAAAGCATTTGCCGTAAAACGTTATTTTTGTTAATTGAGTTAAACATGAAAATAACTTCAGAAATGGAATTACAAATCTCGATCATAATCGTCTTTTGTAGCAGTAAACTTAGTGTCACCTTTCGTCATTTTGAAGCTTTGTCATACAGCAAAAGTGCCATGTATGTGAAATTCATTGCTGAATGAATATGGATGTGTAGGAATTGTGTCCAAAGTAAGTTGTACTAATTATTACTATGTCGAAAGGTGTCAAAATATTATTTTATTCAACGAACGACATAAAGGATTATATGTTTTGATGATCTCTTCAATCTAGAGATAACCAATTCAAACCGAGTATAAGGTCGGGTATTTTGCTAGCAATGAATAAACTTAAATAAATAATAAATCCACCTTCTTATAGTTACCCAACGATTTTATCTAAAGCATCGCAAAAAATAACGCACATATTATTTAAAATTAATAACAAATGCCAAATTTACTTTTTTTAAGCTAAGTTTTATAACTACTATATAAAAATTGTAATAATATGTTCAGCTTATTGAGATCATGTCTCTTTTATTCCATTTTCTTGCATGCATTTTAAATAATATTTTTAGAAATTCGCGTAAAAATAAAAATTTGGTGCACTTGCGAATTTCGTGTTTTTATTTCAATATTTGACAGTTAGTTACTTGCATTTTTTTGAGCAAGAATGTCATATCTTAAGCTGCAACAAATTGCACATAACTCTCAATATATATATTTCAAAGCGCTTCGATAACTGATGATTTCAAAATATAAACACTTTATCTCTTACTTCAGGACACTTCGTTGAAGAAAATATCAGATTGAAATGAAACTTCTATAATGCAATAGAAAATTTCAGGACAAAAAACATTGACAACTAAGATAAAAAAGAGATAGCTCTCAAAAATAAATACCCTCAAAGAAGTGCGTTTTGAAGGAAATATGTACTGTATGAAAACTGCTATCAAATTGAAAACTTTTTCAATCAAACCCATCCCTGTGAGGAAAAAATAGTTCAGAAAGGATTGAAGGATTTATCTTGGAGTTTTCTGGGATTCATTTTGAGGATGAATCATATATGATATATTTTCAGAACTTATTTTTTATCTTGCTCTTAAAGCTAAAAGAAAGAATTTACTAATCGAATGGGCTTCAAGAATTTATTTAGCTTGGCTCATTTTAGAAAGCCAGAGAAGTATCCAAGTGGGGCGTTTACAAACAAACATGAAAATATGTTGGGGCTGAGTACAAATTAAAATATTTTGCATGTCTTGTTTTCAGATGCGTAGAAACAAATGGTGCACACCATAAGTAACTGCCTTAGATTCGATTTACTTATCGGACTTTGGAGGGTTATTGCTCTTATAACAGAACATAAGAAGTGTGGTATACTGTTTATAAGAAAGTAGGTCGAGACTCATATTTTGTGATTCGTGATTATTATACCAGATGTTGACTCTAGCATTCATATTCTAGAACAAAAAAAAAGCACCAAGAAGGAGTTGTTCCGGGCTCGATCAATTTGGAACGGAGCTAACTGAAGACGTATAGTCTTTAGTGACAAGTACCATTTTTAACTGTGTCCGGATTACAACCGCAGACGGGTTAGGAGACGTCCATGGCCGCGTGGGGATCCTAACCTAATTATCGCACTCCACACATGCCCACTAAAGGGATTTATGGCCTGGGGAGACATCTCCTTTGATAGCCGGACCTCATTGGTAGTCATTTTTGACGCACCTACAGCACAGCGGTACGTAGATAACATTCCACGACCGGTTGTGTTAACGCTCCTTTAGCGACACCCCGGACTTACTTTTTCAACGAAACAATGTCCGACCGCACACGGCACGTGTTGCTATGGATTTTTTTTTCAAGCTTTACCAACACTTCCTTGGCTAGCTTCCTTTGATCTCTACTCCATAAAGCACATTTGAGACGTTATGGGAAAGCGATTGCTACATACCGGAATGTTGGCCATTTAGCCCGACTGTTTGAGACAATCTGGCAAGAAATTCCGAAGGATACCATCCCAGAACCGTAGGAACCAACTGTGATTCAGAAGGATTTCTAGTATGACAGTACAAAATTCCATCTCTATCCTGTAATACGTCTTAAAGCTATATTAAATTTTCGCAATTATTGCGGCGATTTCAGGGACAAACCAAAACTTTCTAAAACACGATATACCTTGGATGACGGTTTTGTGATCATTTGTATAATGTTTCATATATATATATATATATGTATAAATATATATATATATATATATATATATATATATATATATATATATATATATATATATATATATATATATATATATATATATATATATATATATATATATATATATATATATATATATATAAATAAATATATATATATGTATATATATATATATATTATATATGTATATATATATATATATATATATATATATATATATATATATATATATATATATATATATATATATATATATATATATATATATATATATATATATATATATATATATATATACTAATTTTTTAACATTCAATATATCGGGTTATACAGATAATAAAGTCATGACATTTTATAGTTAGACCAAATTAACAATGCATAATCTGATTATAGCATCAAAACACTGTTTTTCATTAGAAATTTTGTTGTTTGTGCAAAATATGACACGAAAAAGTCCCCTTATGCAACGGTTTTGTATTTGAATTTATGGGGAACGTTATTCACTATTGAATGATACCTTTGAGTTTGCTCGAGTATAAATAATGCTCAAAATACAGGCAAGTTGGCAATTTTTATTTACCGTCGTACTAGAGCAACATATTGATGACAGTCCGTGATCAATCCACTAAGGGAAAGTTTCGAGGACAACACCACGTAATTTAAAACCACGGTCATATGACGAGCATAAATGTGGTGATTCGATTTTTTTCTCTTGCGACTGTACATTGATAAATGAAATTCAAAACCTTATGTAAATCTATTGACTGACGAAAAAATAAACTTTGATTATATATTTAATAATAATTTGGAAAAATTAATAAGATCTGTAAAAATACTTAAGACTTTCTTGGACGTTTTTTTTTTCTCTAAATTAATTTAAGGGGAGTCGGTACCCTCTATACCAGTAATGTTAATTTGATCATTTTCATGTACCTTTTTCTAAGAAAGTTATAAAGATAGAGGTCTGAATTTTTTTTTGGAGATTTAACAGATACTTGTTATTTTACTGAAGTGAGCTTTTAATTTTAATTCATTTACTTTATTTAAAAAAAAATTGTACGTGAAAGTCACTTTGATTTTTTCAATTTCTTCAGTTTTTTGGAACGATAAAGGCCCAAACAAAGATTATTTTTGGAAAAACAACAAAATCTCACTTCAGTGTGTGTAAATACATATAGAGAACATGTGTTAAAAATTACTTTTGTTTACATTGAGTAGTTTCTGAGAAAAAGGTACACGAGTAGCAAAAATTGTAGTTTTGAGAAAAACGTGTTTTAAAGAAAAAAACTTAATTACCTAAAATATTCCAGCTCCATATCCAGTTTTTTCTGGATTTTCTTGTGCCCTCTCTTCCTCAAACTTACTTTTTAATCTTTTTGCCTTTCTTTTTTCTTTTGTTTGTTCACAAAAGGCATATTTAGCCTTTACAATTGCTTCGTGATCTAGGCTTTTCATTGAAGTAATGGTATATTCACCAGGTTTTATGCCTAATCTTTCCAAAACTTTTAGTTTGGTGATGTTCCCATTATTGAAGGCACTGATGGCATCATATACACCAACAGAAAGTGTTTCAATGAGTACAAAAGTCTGTTTAGGGATTCGCGACCATATCACATTATTAACACTTTCGTTGGGATTTTGTGTCTTCCCATGGAGACACTTTTTTAATAAGTCAGGGTGGGAAAGGTCCCTGAAAATTGGTCGCAATGCTTCAACAACTGCTACAGGAAGAGTGTGCTTGTGTTTGTACAAGTCTCCAGAATGTTCAGTCTTTCTGAAGCCACACCAAGAATCCTCGCCAGGAGGGCAAAATCCATGTTGCGGAGTTTCATCGGTGGACATTTTGTGTAGGAAAATTGCCCAAACTGCTTGCTTCATTTTTTGAACTGAGTCGAGGTTTCGACGGATAGCTAAGCCATAGTAAGTTTGTATTTTATCGATCTCAGCATCCGTCAACCGATTTTTTCCGCCTAAATTCTTGCCATCAGATAATTTCTTGCCCTTCATTTCCGTCTTCAAGCGGCGTAATCTTGTGCCCATACGTTTCATAACGTGCCCTATACATTCTAACTTGTTGATAGGATACTCATGGCCATATACAGGGTGGTCCCGAATTCATGGTACAAACTTTAATGGTAGGTACAGGACATTGTAACAATGATTTATTGTATAGGAATGTATAGTCGCAAGTGACGCGGTGAGGCGTAAACAGGGGAAATAAAAGGAAAGAGAAATGGAGTGATCGGTTGGTATCATTGCCGGTAGAGGGCAGTAGATGTCTAGCCGCTGTTGAACATGATGCATCGCAGTAGGGAAAAGCGCCATTCACAATTGTGCTGCCGTAGACGATGGGTGACTTTACGTATGCAGAAAAAGCAGACATGCATTACATGTACGGCCGTGCAAATGGTAACGGCAGAGCTGCGTTACGAATGTATCGCGCGGAGTATCCTGATCGACGAATGCCGGATCATAGAATTTTTCAACGGTTACATCGTCAACTTTGTGAAACAGGTGCGTTCGACGTCAACAGACATGGCGCTGGTCGAGTAAGAGCTGTACGCACTCCAAGGCTGGAAGAAAGCATCTTGAACATTGTGGCTGATAGACCCGAGTCAAGCACAAGAACTGTTGCGCGTGACGTAGGTGTGAGTCATCAGACTGTATGCAGAGTGTTAAACGAAAATCGCAACAACGCTTTCAATAAAATCTTTGTTTTTCCTTTCGGCCGTTATTTCCCCTGTTTTCGCCTCACCGCGTCACTTGCGACTATACATTCCTATACAATAAATCATTGTTACAATGTCCTGTACCTACCATTAAAGTTTGTACCATGAATTCGGGACCACCCTGTATGTCTTTTCTCTTCACTGCGTCAAATGCCTTTGAGTCGCCGTCTCCTAAGTAAGTAATATATCGTGCATCATTCCTTTCCAAAGAGCGCTCAAATATTCGGATAGCTCCTTCCACTTCCATCATGCCACTGGAACCACAGAAATTTTTCTTGCAGTCATCACTGTGCTTCTTTTTATATTTGCAAGTGCAATGTTTTGAAAGTACTTCTACATCCAAGACTTTACCCGTATCGACACTGGTAACAGTCACCACACCATTGAGGGAAGTGTAGCCACGTTTTTGCCAGGTGCCATCCACCGCTACTGGTATGTTGTTGCAACCTTCATTTACTATTATGGCGTCCTGACTTGCTTGAGTCATGCTTTCTAGGCAAACATCCTTCGTGGCATCCAAAATCCTCCTATTGTATGAAGCAAATCTGGTAGGCGGTGGAGGAAGATTCATAATCCCGCAAAGCATTTTTCCAGCTTCTGCTCCCTTTCCTATGGAACGCAAACCATAAACAAACCTAGTATTGACAGTTGCAATTTGGGAGTCTTTATGGAAGTCTGATGAATAGAATTCATCTGAATAAGAACATTCAAAACAATCCAATAAAACTTGAACAGCCAATCCACAGTCGCTTTTCCTGACTTTCATTTCAATTCCGCTGTCACAGAACTTGCATCGTACAGACTCCTTGAACACTTGAGCAAGAATATTAATATCCATTATACAGTTCAGAATATGTTCATTACCACTATGTGCAGAAAAACTTGCATTCAGATCCGGAATTTTGTTTTCCCTGGCAGAAGTCGTTCGTTTTGAATCGCCATTTGATTCTGAAGAAGTCATTTGAGTTGGATTGCCGGTCACTATTTCTTTAGGATAAAACGATCCTTTACGCTTTTTAAAAATCTTCGTAGACCTAGGCATGGTCTTATTTGAAAAATAAAACAAAAAAGCCTCCTTAAAATATCAATTTCAAGCGCAAAAACAGGAACTAAGTCAACAAAATCGCCGAATTGCAGTTCGAATAAATTCACAATCGCGCGTACGATCTATTTGAAAACAAACTAAAACTATTCAAGTACAGTTACAGTGAATATGAAATTCTAGCAACAGTTAAAATTAAATACGAATATAAATAAACTAATGTAAGGCCTGCTTTGTAGCAACCAAGAAGTCAAGGTTTTGTTTTCGTCTGCTACAAGTGGGCGTGGCGCAACAGCTGGGGCTGTGTTTACATTATTTAAATTAGATTTTGACTAACTTTTAATAGGCGGACAAGAAAAATAAAAACATCACTGGAAAGCTCTTGAATTGGAGTATAAAAAACACTCAAAAAATAAAAATCGATTTTTTGAAGGTGTCAGGGTACCGACTCCCCTTAAGTGATCTCAACTTTGAGTTTTAATATAATATTAAATGTTTTCTGCTTTATCGCCTAAAATATATGGAAAAAAAACTAAATTTCAATATATTGTCCCATTAGAAACATCCATCGAATCTTTTAACAACCAAAGATTTCAAACATCCACCTCCTAACGCACCACACACGATCCTTCCATTTCTAATCCGAAAACAGAACTTATGAACTCATCTCACCCATCAACGATTCGAAATAATCGATTATTAAAACAATAAAACCATCCACACCAGCTGTTATACAATCTCGAATCGATCTCTAACGAATATCTTTCATCGGCATCTCCCTCACGACAGCGTTTCGTGAGCATATCGCGTGGATTCGTGATCTCAGATGGGTGGCCATCAAGTCACGGAAATGCCGAAAGATTCGAAGCGGATTTGCGAATCGCCGTCAACCTCACTTAGGACAGAAATAATGGAGGTCTTCAATCTGTAAAGACGGGTCAATTATGTATAATGACGCTGCTAAGGGAACGTGTAAAGAGGCCGATGTTTTTTTTTCCCTTTCCGTTTGGTGTTCTACGGAAATGGAAAAACCATCTGTACGAAAATTAGAGGTTAAACGAGGATTTGAAACTACTGAACATCGATTTACTTCACTATTATAACTACAGCTGTTCGCATATATTTAATATTATTTCATCAAATAAGATTTTACTTGCCCGGTTATACATCAGATTTAATTTTATTTCTAAATTTCCATACAGCTGGTTTCATTTTTATGAATATCAATCATTCCATTACTGTACTTATTAAGTGAAAAATCTTATGGGAACACGGGTTTCTTTCTAAAATCAACACGAGTTTATTATAGCTTTGGTTAATTACATAACATTACTGTATACTTATTTGCTTCGATACTGAATTTGCAATGATTCTTAGAACTACATTTTTGTGACTATGTTTTCAAATAAATATTAGTACAATTTCTCACAGCAAAAAAATCAGTTTCAAAGGCACATGTATTAAACATCCTTGTAGAAAATACTACACGACAGGCTTGATAGTATATCTCAATACTAATATAGTATCTGACTTTATTTTGTATCAACATCAATCCTTTTATTTTTTTCCTTATTATAGTCAGGATTTTTATACTGTCCGTATAGAACAACTCCTTACACCAAGTCCGGATGGTGGTGGTCGCTATAGAAGCAGGCAAACACAACATTTATTTTGAGTAGCGGTGTTTCTCAAAACGATTCAATTTAATTTTTTCCGAACATTAGTGTTCGAAAAAGGTAGTTTACTTATATAGTTCGTCTCGGTAACTAGCACTCTGAACAAGTAATCATACATCAAGTTTGTCAATCTTACAAACTTTAAAATGCTTCTTCAAGAATCATATATGCAAAATAGGGTAACGTCCGTTTCTACAGCAAAAAACAAAAGCGAACTCTATGTCTGGAGCTTCTACTTGCGTTTATTCTAGCTTTTGTCAAAAATATCATTTTACTAGAATAGAAAACTATGAAATAAAATACTGTCATAATCACTGCCATGACGAAATGATACATCCTAAAATCATAGTAAAAAATCGTCATGTTTCTTCTATGTTTCTGCTGTATGTAAACAAGTAAATTTCCGTGATATTTTTATGTAGAATATGATGAAAGTGAATATGATAGTGAGATGTAAAAATGTATGTTCTCTTCAAACGTTGTGTTGATATAGGTTGTAAGCAATATTGAAACGAAGAGAGAAAATTATATTTTATCTCGTATCTATTTCTACATAAAAGGGTATTGGCTGTTGTAAAATGGTATTATAAATTGTATTGCCAGTTGTAAGTGAATTACAGTAACAACTTTGATCTTATTATTGTACAATTGGTAAACTACATTGGATATGAATCTCGCTTCTGTTCTTAAACAAAGGAAAGTACTTTATTTTAATGCTGAGTAATATGTATTACTCCAGCGTATATAAATATAGTATCTTGAAGGTTCTTTATTCCTTCATGGAATAGAGAATAACTGTTTAGATAAATGGACAAAAAGAATTGGTTTTGATGTTCGTTTGTTTTATAATAGCATGGAAACATTTAAATTATGTTGTCTAAGTATTGTTTTAAAAGTAAAAGCTTTACTAAATTTTGGGTTCATTTAATTCTCAGGAAAAGTAAGTTTATAATTCACATAAATTTAATCTATAGCAATTTATATTGTTTATTTTTATAAATTGATCTACTCAAAATCAATACTTCAGATGCTGCTTTACATTAAATTAACTACCTAGTTTCGAAAATGCTTTCATAGCGTTTATCTATCTTAATTCTATTTTTTTTATTTATAGAGGTTATGTTAATAAATCTTCTTTCCAACAAAATTTATAATTGTGTCCAAAAAATATCAACTTTCAAACTTTACTATTACTTTTCAGCATATGTAATATCTTAAGATTATAACACTTGCATAAATTGCTAAATACACTAATTTGCTATAATGTTTCAAGGCAATTCGTTATAATAATAGTATAAAGTAGTTTATTATCTCTTAAAGCTTTATATACCCCTTCATGAAACTTAAAATTCAACTTCCTCTATGTTCCTACCATACTTTGTATTTATAAGAGATATAGATTGAGGTACTTTCTATAGATTTACAAATTCTTTCTCACTTGAGCCACCTGAATTACAGTGTAATTTAATATGCCGAGCCTTTGAGATTTAAATTATGAATTTTCGGGTCAGGATGATTATTTAAAGGCTTTTGTTCAACGTTGACAAGCTTTACATTTCGGAATAATTAATCGTCGGTGGCAACAAACTCTGCGAATGATGAGTAATGAAATGTTGGGTCCCATTGTGTGGGTCGGTACAAGGAATTGTTGTCTCAGTAAAAGGTAGTCTGTGTGACAAAAACAAATATTTACGATAGGCTCATTAAGGGAACTATGCATTTCCTCCAAAAATGCATACACTTGCTTTGGTTGAAATTGCATTCAGAAGAAACGCTCGGAGTTGAAGTTTAAATCAATTATGTTCTGTAGCATAGTCATATTTGAGAAATATTTATGAAATTTATACGTCTTTGTTAATATTTGAGCTGAATTCATGCTAAAAGTTGAAACTTTTAACGAAATATATGTTTATCTCTATTTTCTCATAAAGATACTAATTTCATGAAGCTTGTGAGAAGGTAAATTGTATAGTGATCTGTGTTGAAGATCACTTTTAGAAATTGTATTTCGATATTAAGGCATATACATTATACGGACAAAAGTATTTGGCCTCAGCAAAATTCGTTTTATGTCGTTCGTTTCGAATTGTCGTTCGGAACGAAATTTGTTTAGTTCCATTTTAGTGTGGGGTTGTTTCCAGAAAATGACATTAATTTGCTTGACTGGCTTGATCAGAGACCCAATCAATCTTATGCCGTTCGTTGTGATTATATATCCAGTTATGTTACATAGCGTACAACTGATACTTTTAATTTGAATTGATTTCAACCATATCATATATCAAAACGCATAACGCATTGTAGGAAATATGTTTTTCTGAAGTACTACAGTATGCAGTGTGTAAGTTGGTGTTCACGTATATACTCAAGGAAGGTAAAGGTTAGGGATTTATACAGGAAACCATATAAATCAAAACGTTAATTTAAACAAACAAGATTGATTTAGTTCTTTCGGGTAAGAATTAATTGAAGTCAACATTAAAAACTGCTCATAAAAGGTTCAAATCATAAAAATTATTTAGTTATTTGTAACTAGAGATATATAGAAGGTCTCGTTTTATATGAACTTTAAATATTTTAAAACTTTAAATAGATTTGAAATATCCATCTACCTTACTTTTAACAGTTGAATTAACGCCACAGTGCCGCAACGAAACGGGTTTTGGCGATGGTTCAAGACCAATTACGAAGGGAAAGATACGATGACACCACGTAATCTTGAACAACGCTCAGATTTTGATGTACCACCAGACCTGGCACCTCAACGTCCACACCACACCAAAGTGAGGTCACAATTACTATGACCTTTGAGCTATCTATTTGAATTCACTTTTTATATTAGCATTTAATTATAATATACTCTAACCAATTGTCCGTTATGTTGTATCAGTTTGATGCAAATTCAACTACCTATCTAATATACCTAGATAGTGAGTTCAAATGTGTGTTATATTTTTAGCAAATGTAAGTAAAACATTTAAAATACACCTTTTTGGAAACCAAAATTACGCATGATAGCTTTGAATGCACGTGTTGACTCGGACGTTATATGTGAATTTCTAGTCTATTCTTACCATCTAATGAAAATGTTACAGACCATGTGACATAAGCGCTGGAAAATGTAAATCACATCTGGAAGAGATCACAAATTTCTGCTTACAAAATAATTATTAAGGACAGAATAACTACAGAAATCACAAAAGTCTAGACTATCCTAAGATTTCACTCAATATTGACAGTTGATAGAAATGTCTCATTAATATTATTCTGCTCTAAATATTAAATGTCATACAAGTACTCGTATTATCGTAAAAAAAAATGAATTACGAAGTAACCGATATATAATTCAAAACGTGGTCTTTCTAATCTAATCACTTAAAAATTTATAGATATATTTAAAGTAAAAAATCGCATTTAAATAATATAAAACTCTAAAGCGTAGTCTTGATATAAGAACAATAGTATTTAAATGTACTATTGCTAGCTAAATCTACCATGATACAATACTTTTCTTTTTTACAATGCAGAAACCAGTGGACAAAAGTACTTATGTAGAGAGAATAAAAGATTAAATTACAAATCTCTCTATATTAAAAAAAAGTTACCGCCGCCGCCGAAGAATTGAAATTTTTGTTGTTTAGCTCCATTCTTAGACGGTTTCCCGAGAAAGTACTGATCGGAAAAATATGAAATTAACATGCTTTGTTCTTCATCGTATTCCCTGGATAATTATTAAGATTTTTTTCCGATGCGGCTATTAGTTTAGGTTTTATTAAGTGTTAAAGTTGAAGAAGTGAAATTTCTTCCGCGAGTGAGCAAAACACATTCAAAATTTCAGTCTTTAGTCGTGAGTTTTTTTTTAAGAGTACCTCTCAACGTAAATTTTTGCAGCTCGTCGAGTTTTTTTTGAAATTTAAATGTGGTTCTTGATAATATTTTTTTGAAATTCGGGAAAAATCGGGACATTTTTGTTACTTTTTTTAAAAACTGCCGTATCTATATCTAATTACTATTAGTTTTTAATTTTTAAAATATCGCAGTATACCTCAGAATATACTCTTTCTTACGGTACTACTATTTTTGAAATCGGTTAATAATTAAATTGGATGCGATCAAAAGTTCGTGATACAAAATTCGGAATCTTCGGATATTTTCGCTACGTTTTGTTAAAACCGTTATGTCTACGGCAAAAACCATTATTTTTTAAATTTGAGAACATCACTGAATACACTACATTACACTCTTTCTTATGGTACAATTATTTTTCAAATTGGTTAATAAACAAAATCGATGCAATTAAAAGTAGGTCATACAATTTTCGGAACTTTCAGATCGTAACTTCCGATACAAAACTAAAATGGTCATATCTATATAGTATTACTGTTAGTTTTTAATTTTAAAAATATTGCAGTATACCTCACAATGTACTCTTTCTTACGGTACAATTATTTTTAAAATTGGTTCATAAATAAATTCGATGCAATCAAAAGTTGGTGACACAAATTTCGTATTTTTCAGTTCGCATAGCTGGTTCCGCAAACAGTAGTGGGTTGCATTTTCTACTATCGGGTTTGCCAGATATCAAATTTATCGTAGCAACAATTGCCATAAAAACGATTTCTTTTTATTTGGCGAGGAAAAAGGCTCGCTTTTTTCCCTCTGTTCTCAAGACAGTTTACCGACAAAGTACAATCGTAAAGTTTTGATATTAACACTGTTTACTTAAAATTGTACAGGGAACAAGATACAGAAGATTTTTTACTGATGCGGCTATTAGTTTAGGGTGCATTAAGTGTTAAAGCAAAAAAAAGTGAAATCAATTGCGAAAGAAGTATTGGTTTGAGAAAGCAAACCAAACGGGATTGCGTAGCAATCCCCGGGGTCGGCGAGCGTAAGCGAGCAGGGCGCGAAGCCCTCGCTGTGACGTCATGTACCGGAAAGTGAAATCAGCATAATACGAATTATTCATAGTTTCACTCTGTGAAAGGAATGTTGGTTTGCGAAGCAAACCAAATGACATCTGTGAAAGGAGTGTTGGTTTGCGAAGCAAACCAAATGGGATTGCGCAGCAATCCCCGGGGGTTGGCGAGCGTAAGCGAGTAGGGGGCGGAGCCCCCTAGTAATACAAATAGTGAGTAAAAAATAAATAATTACAAAAAGTGAATTGCTATACAAATAAGGCAACTAAAGTGGAAAAATCAAGTATCTATCCTCTCAATGACGGGATAAGATTTCACTACTAACCAATGAGGGGCGTACAACTAGATTCATGATAGTACATTCGCAGAAGGAACAGGAAGGGGTAGAAAATATTCGTATATGATGTAAATGGACCATAAGACCGTCGAGACCGGACGCCTGACTCAAAATGGCAACGATCTTTATCCCTAGAACAGTACAATACATCTGCTAGCCGCTTCCTTCATGATGCGTCCTAAAAGTTTAGTGTGGTTGGACATGCGATCAGTTTTGATTTCAAACAAAGAGAAACATCATATTTGTATGTCCCCTTGATAATGCCAGACTGTATAGCCTAAGTGTCTCTTCCAGTGAGGGCATCAGCTGCCTCATTGCAAGGAACTCTACAGTAAGATTGAATCCACTTGTGCAGAAAAATTTTCTTATCGTGTTCCTCTGGTAGACATAGATATGACCCATCCTCCCGAACGCGTTGGTCAAAGGCAGGTTAGTTATGGTTCTCAATTGATTAGATTACAGATGCGGAATCATATTCCCCTGTTACAAAACCTGCTGAAATCCTCTATACGAGGCATGTTTTTAAAGTAAGTACCGTTTCCATATTCCGGCGCGGCAGTGGTGCGGTCGGCATTCTACGCATGCTCGCTGTTTACTTACATCTATTGGCAAGCCACAGGCCCTCATTATGGAAACATTCGACCGTGTTGACGTTTGTTTATGAGTAGTTAAAATGGCTCCGTTGATTGAGAATCCCGCCGATTGTGAAATACGATCGGTGATTCGTTTTCTTAGTGCTAAAGAAGTGAAAGCGGCTGAAATTCATCATCAGATTAGTGAAGCGTACGGAGAAAACATTATGAGCTATGGAATGGTACGGAAATGTGTTAGAGCTTTTAAAGATGGCCGCACGAATGTTTATGATGAGGAACGAAGAGGGCGACCTTCAGTCATTACTGAGGATTTGGTGCAGAAAATTGACGAAATAGTGAAACAGAACAGACGCTTTACGATTACGTCATTATCTGATGAATTTCCTCGAATTTCACGCAATGTTCTGCAGGAAATTGTAAGCGAACGCTTAAATTATCGAAAATTGTGAGCACGCTGGGTACCAAAAATGCTGACAGAGGTGCACAAAACCAAAGTTTAGGTAGTGCTTTAACTTTACTTCAGCTGTACAGTGAGGAAGGTAATGCTTTTTTAAGCCAAATTGTCACAGGCGACGAAACCTGGGTGGCTTACGCTACACCGGAATCGAAGTAGCAATCCATGGAATGAAGAGTGGAGTTCACGCAAACAATTTCAGTTCAAAAAATCATGTCTACTGTGTTTTGGGACAGGAAGGAGGTGTTGCCTGTGGATTGTTTGCCTAGTGGTCACACAATAAGTTCTGCGACGTATAGGATCGCTTTGCTTCATGACAATGCCCGTCCACACACGTCTAAACGAACTCAAGATCTCATCGCATCATTTGGCTGGAAACAATTTGATCACCCTCCGTACAGTCCCGATCTAGCGCCAAGTGACCACCATATGTTCCTGCATTTGAAGAAGCATCTGGGCGGTCTACGCCAAAAAGACGATGATGACGTCAAAACGACCGTATTGCATTGGCTGTTAAATCAGGCGGTAGACTTCAGTGCAGAGGGTGTTCAAAAACTAGTTGTACTATACAATAAATGCCTTAATATTGGCGGAAATTATGTTAAAAAATAGATTGTTGTACAGGCTTTCATATAAAAATAAAATTGCTCAGAAAATTCTCTCTCTCTGTGTGTGTATATATATATATATATATATATATATATATATATATATATATATATATATATGTACATTTAAATTATTCAATCGTTTTCATCCCTTATGTAAGAAAAAGTGGAAAGGCAGAATGTCACTCTGGTGATATACGTAACACAATTTTATGAAAGGAAAGTGTCAGTCGTAAATGCCATTCAATGCTCTATCGCTCAAGTTAGGTAATTAGATAAAAGGGTTTGGACAAGCAGGTGAAAGAGCTGTTCCTGGAGACGATTGAAAAAAATCTAAGCGCCGTAGCGTAAAGGTTAATACTAGTCGTTCACATTTCAATGCTGCTGAACAAATAACTTAGCACTTCATATCAATATTAAACTGCAATGTTTGTGTGATTCATGATTATTGTTTGTTCCATTAAAATTATTGTAGAAACATCCTGCAGTAAAACTATAATTTTGGTTTTTTTTAATTCAAATAATTCTCGTGTACGCAGAGTTCAAAACCACATTTTGAATGTATTGTACATAAAAATTGCAAATATTTTTAATATATTGTAATGGAGTTCTACAAACATCCTCGAGCTATTATCTACAGAACATATTTACTTTATATTAAATGCAGATTCTCATCATACGCATCTTTTTGCATACATTCCGATGTAATTATATACGAATATTACAATACGAATATTATTTAGTTAAAAGATAAATACATTGTAATTTAACTTTGATGTTTGCATTTGTGATTAATGTATATGAGGAAAACATTTATTATTTATTCTCTCGTCTATTCAAACATTGTGGTAGATTATTTTTATTTCACATCAGTTTGGTTTTCATTATTATGATTCATTGTAGTTTGTGGTTATTTAATATCTGTGCAGAAAAATTATCATTTAATTTATTTGGCAAACAAAATGCACTCATGGAAAACATTTCGTTCTGGAAAAATGTATTGTTTCGATTTAATACCATGCTACATTAGAAATAATGTTGTGCCCGGCAATAATTTTGAGTTTGAAGCTGTATTTATGCTGTTTTTTTAAATGCTCGAAAAGCAATTTAATCTGGAATATGGTCTCTATTTATAATAGAAGAAATATGAAAGAAATATATGTTATTTTCAATTCATATATAATACATTGAAAGACTGTTCACTGTTCAATTCTTAGGATTTATAAAGTTTAAATTTTCTTATGAATGATCTTTATATATGCAATATGGAACAAAAATATATTTAACTATAGAGTGGACGACACGAGCACAATAATCGTACCTTGTCTGAACAAGAAATAATAGTTTTATGTACGATATATATGTACAATATGTATCGTACATAGGATTTATGTAAATTAGACTTTAAATTCAGCATTTAGGTCAGTCGAAGCAGAAGGTAGATGTAGAAGTTAGGGGTATGGTACGTTTTGTCGGCTTATGACCGATACGCAGTCGAGAAACATAGCTCTGAGAAAACATTGCAACAATTATTGTCACTATACTTAAGTAATTGCATTTCTCAAGAAGAATGAACTTTATGCAGTAAAAATGAAGGTGGAATACATATCTTTAAGGATCCACAAAATCTGGTCTACTGAAGCTAAGAACCATGTACCGAAAATTTAGACTTATTGTGTTTCACATGCATGCTTAAGATGTATACCATGTATAATTAATCATATCTGCAAATCTACATATCGAAAAATTTGTAAACAATAGAAATATTTAAACCTTGAAACGCTGTAAAACTTTGAAAATATGATATGTATATTTCATAAAAGAGGAATTGCTTTTATCATTTCAACCGTACTAATCCACATGCAAACATACAAATCGCAATCCAACCATAAGTACGATCACAAAGAAATAAAAGTTCATATAACTTAAAAGTCAGCAGACATATTTGATCTTTTAAGCAAACATAATTCAAACAACAAGAATAAACTTCCCATTCACATGCCGAATTTCGAAACACAGTTTCTTATTGGGTTTGCCTGACCTTTACATTGTCTCCAGGCAGAATGAAATTAAAACAGTAATCCCACTCCAAACAAAACAATCTCCTCATCGATTGTTTTTCCAGAGCAGAGCAGGCACCCTCCAGAATATGTTTTCCCGTATCTAGTATTTAATTACGATAGCTCCCGAAGCGATCAATAAAATACTCAAGGTCCCCACCCGCAGAACTCATCATTAGGTGGAAGAAAACTTTAAAATTCCTCTGGATTCGTGATAGCACCGAATAAAAAGATCTCAAATCGGATGAAAAAGAGACTCAACAAAGTTGGCAAGGGGTCATTAAATGCATATCCAGCGAAGTATCCTAATGTGCATCTCTCTCCCGACGCACATCTTCGGGATTTTTTATTCTTTACCTTTATCTTTTTTCTTTATTCTTACCCTTTATTTTTGTGCCTGAGAGGTCGTTTATTAAAAACTCTCTCTGGAGCTCAATAAAACAGCAAAAAATTAAGATAAAAGTGACGGAGTTAACATGGAAAAAAGTCTCCAAAAGCAACTCATCCAGTAAAGTGTTACTGTGTACGCAGTAACGGCATTATTACGGGGTGGGAGATGATATGGACTTTGATAGAGGCGATCAGGAAGAAGCGTTCACGCGTAATTCGTTTCTTTTTTAATGGGAGGGAGAATTAAGTTGACGCTCTTGCAAATGACGCATATTATTCATTTGATTTGTTATAGCCCAGATTGGTTTGGATTTTTTATTTCGGAGGAATTTTGAAAGTAGCGAAAGGGTTCCTAACAGCGATGAAGTGGGATTTCTTTTTTGCTTTGCGATAACGTCGTTTGTTTAAGAATACCATTACACTTAGGATGGGTAAAGAGCAGTGTGATTGCTTAACATTCGAAATAAATTTGATTTTTGTCATCTGGCCAAATTGCAGGAATATATTCGAAGATAAAGCTGTATTTGGATGCGAAATTGTTTACATTTTATCTTTGAATGTAAAATGTTTTCGATGAAAAGTTCTCTTCTGCTTCGCTTACGTTATATTACCATCAGCTATATTAAGCATATTGGTGAAAACAACGACATACATTTCACCTATTCATACCTAATATTGAAAAAAATGCTTTAGTATTGTGTTGCTTATAAATTTCTACGGAGTGTTTGAAAACGTTCTTTGTTTTCTTTACCCTTATGATAGAATGAGAAGAACAATTGCTTAGCACTTTAACATATTTGATTTTTGTTATACGGACAGATTCCAAAGAAATATTCTCATATGAAACGGCATTTGGATACGACTAACTATTATGTTTTATCTTTGATTTTGAAATGCTCCTAATAAAACGTAGCATTTCTATTCTTTACATTGATCCACAATAAATTTGACCCAGTTATATACTAGCGTGGCTTCATGTGGTTTTGTCTAGCCATCTCGCTCATCAAAATCAGGCCAATTTTACCAATGACAAGGTATCTCGTCATCCAGATTTTGCCGATTTTTTATGATGAAAATATCACGATCTAGTCAGCCTTTCAAATTACTAGACTTCTTGTTCACCAAGATCTTGTCAGTTTGCTAACTATGAGTTACCTTGTCAATACAACAACAAGAGCGTTAAGCAATATTGTACCATTCTTCTGGAGGGAAACACCAAAATAATTTTGACCATTTCTTATTATTTAAATACGTCGATGCTCTAAAAATATGCC
The DNA here is from genome assembly GCA_947359465.1 of Metellina segmentata. Taxonomy (NCBI): domain Eukaryota; kingdom Metazoa; phylum Arthropoda; class Arachnida; order Araneae; family Tetragnathidae; genus Metellina; species Metellina segmentata. The sequence continues at coordinate 69,721,164 of OX375881.1, forward strand.
AATCGCACAATTCAGGTATTACAAAATTTCCTTTACTATTTTAAGAAAAATGTCCATGTCCATCCAAATGTGATGAGGTGCATAAATAAATCCAGGTATTTAAATTTCCGCCATCGATCTGGAATCGATCAGAGGACAACACCTCATACTTTTGAACTACGGTCAGATAATGAGTTTTACACCTAATCCGGCACTTCATTCTTCAAAGTTCGTCACGAACCAATGTGTGCAGAAATTAAAGATAACTAGCATACGGATATAATTTTTAGCATACTCAATTTACGGTTGGACTGTAGTGTGCTCAAAGATGTGACCACCATTTATTGGTAACATCACCTCATAAAATACATAATGTGACAAACATGTGTTTATGTAACCACTTATGTCCTTACCCGCTATCTGGCTTCCATGCTACACGCGTGTCAGCTATATACGATCATTACTGTTAACTTTGGAGCAATTTAAAAATCCCATTTTGTGAAAAAACAGTTTAAAGTTTTCATTATTACGAAAATACACAGCGCGCTATAAGTAATTTTGCCATCAAGTGGTAGAGTATAGAAGTATGTGATTTGACAGTGTTCTGGTAGAGAAAAATGTATTTTTCCACATTAAGACATGTTATTCGAATATAAATATAAATATATATATATATATATATATATTCATTCTTTAAACATAAATAATGTAAGGTTTCAGTATTTAACAACGCAAACGATGTCTGTTTTCTTTAAATATTGTGTACATGAAAAGGAAATTTAATATAAACAAACTATACATGATTTAAATTTAACTAATGCTCCCTCGAAGACACGTATCGGTGATAACTTAAGATGTAGCATCTTGCTGTTTTTGCGACAGTTATTAATCTAGTTGTGCTGAACAATTAAGTATCAAACATATATTCATAGCTGATTTTGTTGTATTTCCGTTGACAAAGTGCTCAAACAGCAAGATAAACAAAGTGACCGCACGTTTGAAATTTAAAAAAAATCCGTGCTTCCAATACCAAAAAAACCTCTCGTATATTGTCTTCTTCCTAACTGTTACAAAGTTATATGGTACCGTAATGAAATAAGCTATTTTGTGATGTTGACAATTTCGACACAATGGAAATGTGCCCAACATGAGATTTCTTCTCTATTTCAAGGAGTTCACCCCCAACGAGACCGAAAAGTAGATTTTGTAAATTAATGTACGGCCCCCTGACAGATATCTCGTGATTGTAGCTACGCCTCACAACGTATGTTCCTCACTGACTCGTTCATTAATATTCCAGAGGGAGGTAGGTTAACAGGGTTAATACTAGGGTCCAATTTTCTTATTATAGAGCGCACCCCCACGCCAGGTGCTACATAAACGATCTATCAGCCTTCTCTTTCATGACCTTTGAATTCTCGTCTTAATTTAATTTGCTGCCAAACACTTAGCAACGTCTTCTTCTTTTGGGTTTGATATTCGTGTGCAATATCGTTAGGAAATGAGGGTTTTTTTATTATATTTTATTGATGGATTCCTTATTATAGGAATAAAAAAAAGGTGCAAAGGGAAAACCCAAAAATGTAGTTTCAGTACATGAAATAGATGATTGTATTAAATAGTTATTATAAATCAGCTAATTAAGTTTTTGATTTTTGGGAAAATACAACGATTAGTGTGAGTAACATATCCATAAAATAATAGCTGTATGTGTTATTTTGTAATCGTATGCAATTGCATGTAAATTCGTGGAATTTCCATAATTTTTCCTGTTACGTTATGTAGAATATCCCCCAAAATATTGAACATTTTATTTCGATTATTAAATTTAAGATTTATCTAAGCAACTACATGTTTTGTGATAAGATTATGTTACATAAAACGTGTGCAAGTATATTCCCTTGTTATCTCCTCACGTTGGGTTGGTGTGAAAATTTGGAGATTGGGGTACCAGCTCAGGTGTTTCCTCGTCATCAGACCGTGGTTTAAAATTACATGGTGTTGTCCTCAGATGTTTCCCTTAGGAGTTTGATCCCGGACCATCAACAATAGCCCGTTGTGTTGCTCTAGTCATACGTTAATTAAAATTATCTTACCTTATTATCACATACTGTTTGGTATATCAATAATTTATCTTGTATACGAATATGTTTTCAAACCAATTCAGCATTGAAGAAATTTAGCACATTATGAATCGTAGTCCAAACTGTGTCAATTCTTAATCAAGAAATCTATTTTTATAAAAATCCATTTTTCTAGGGAATTAACCCTTAAAAAGTGATTCCAATACACTAAACTTGTTTTGTATTGTATAAGAATGTTTTCTTGAATGCTTATTAGATTTAACTATTTTATCTGCGTTGTCATGAATTTGTTATGTAGTAAATTATTAGCTTTACTATCCAGATTCGAAAAGTTAGTTTTTATTGGTACAGATAAATTTGCTACTCTGTTTCGTCACCAGCTTTTCCAGTTTGGTTGGATTCATTTTCCAGTGGTCTTCTGATTGCTCGGTTCATAACAGCGCTTGTCGGTAATTGAGATCTTCTTAATTAATATTTTAGAATACATTTTACAGCTATGGTCATAAGAAACAACGTTGTGATATAAAATTGTTGCTCTGACCTAGAAATTCTAGACAGAACAAGCTGTGCGAATTTCATGAGGCTAGAGATCAGTGTACGAGAGTTTATTGGTGCTTCAAACAAATGAACTCGTGCATATCTTTCCTCAGTAGATCCGTCGTCTTGTCGAACAATGTTTTGAGCTTCGTCTGTTTCATGTGATTATGATATTTCCTCTTTCTATTGCTTGGTTAGTGGCAGCATTATACGCTTAGTTTTGACTCTTGCGTAGTGGAACATTAAGCTAGAGAACAGTCCACTCAATGGTTCTAAGAGAAGATTATTTATGGTTCTAAAATATGGTTCTTTATTGTTCCGAAAGATGGTTCGAAGAATTGGTTCTTTATAGTTCTAAGAGAACAGCGTAACTAATTGAGTACGGTTGAGTTTAAGTTGAAAAAAAAATTATTTGTACAAATTTTATGACGCTAAAGCTAAGCGTTAAAAGGTTTTTGTTGCATAATGCTCCAAGTATTAACACCATATATATCGGTTAGGTCTGGTCATTTTTGCTAAAAAATTACACTATTATCTCAAGAGAGATGTTGATCAACAACATCAAAACAAATTTTACCTATCGCAGAACTAACGATGGTTTGTAACAGGTTATTAACCAGAGATTGGACACTATAGGGTAGTATTCAACTGAAAGATTAAGGGGGGCCGGGACAAAAATTTTTTTTTGCTAAATAAAGATATTGCTTTGGAATTTTTAATGAAGACATAGCATCTAATTTACAAATAGAAAATTTTAAAAAATAAACTTGATATCAGTTTAAAATAATTTATAATTTAAAAATTTTCAAAAAAGTGACTCCTTTTATTTTTGATATAACTTGAGAAATTATTTAGGAAAATACATAATATTTACATTTTCTAGAAGCAGATATTATATCTAAAAATTTGTCTTCACAGTTTTTTAATACATGCATATAAAAAAATATTTAACATTTTTAAATTAAAAATGAGCATATTTTTATTTCATAATTTAGAAAAATACTTATATTTTATAACAAATCAATAATTTTTAAAATTGCTGAAGACAAATAACTTAAATATGTATGAAGAACATACAAACCAAATTTCATGTAATTATCTTGAATAGATTTTGAGTTATATCATTTTAAAGTTGGGAAAAGTGTGAAAAATTCCATCATGGAGAAAAATCACCTTTAGTTTCATTAATGAAAATCAGTTACAAAAGGTGAAATTTTAGCACCTGATGGATTTTTCACTCCGAGTACGTAAGTAAATCCGTTAATGTCTTCAGACCTTTTATTAAGGTTTATTTTGGCTAATAGTACCTTTCTACGGTACAATTTGTATGCAATTGTACTTTTGTTATCGGTTTTTCGGATAAGTCGACATATTTTTCGTTTTAAAACTTTGACAGCTATCAAAACGTTCTTTTGTTTATAACTTCGGCTCTACGCAAGATATCATCATAAAATTGGTGTCAAACAAAAGTGAATTAAATTTAAAAAATTTTGAGAATATAAAACAAAAAAGGACTTTTTGAAGGTTTTTTGTGTCTTAGCCCCCCTTAAAAAAGGAGTATTAATATAAACCATATTTCATCGGTATATAAAACATCTACAACATAAAATAAAAGGTTATTATAATGTCTAACTAGATGTCGACGATTAAAAAGTAGCTTGATGATTAATAACATGAAGGTGCACAACATACCTCATAATTTACAGTTTTCTAAAGTAAAGTAAAGTAAATAACACATTATTGGATGAAATTCCTTTACTACTGCAACTTATTGGCAGTAAAAATAGTGACGAAGAATATATACAAAATTTACTACATCAATGCGCAAGTTCACAAACTTAGCATTGTTTTCCCTAAAATAGACCCGCAATCTTCAGCGACTCCCAAAGCTAGCTGATTCCAGAGAAATCAATGATTCGAGGAGAGTAATCAAATTAATTGCAAGTACTTGGTCATTGTGAGCCATTTTTCTGACAGTGCTGGTCCTACAATTGTCTTAAATCAATCGGATTATACGCATCACGACATTTCTAGCTGAAAGCCAGTGAATTTATTGCGCTCTCTTGAAGAGCCATTCCGGGAGATTTTTCTTTTTCACTTTGTGGAAGAGCCATGCTTTCTCAATGACTTCCCATCCTTCATTTCCACTCTTGGAATTTTTTTACGCGGCGGTTGCGTGTGTGTGTGTTTTATATACTACAGAGTGTAAGTGCCCTGTACGATTCTCAGAAACGAGAAATACAAGTTGACGAAAGCTGTCGGATCTTATCAACTTTTATAATCCAAAGTGTGAAAGGTAAATTACCAGCCTTTGTTCTAAGTAATTATTAAATAGTGTAAAATATAAAAATCATAACCAAACTGGTATTCAATCTTAGAATTAAAAAAAAATGATATCGTTCATTTCCTTTCTTGGAATTTTTTTACGCGGCGTTTGCGTGTGTGTATGTTTTATATAGTACAGTGTAAGTGCCCTGTACGATTCTCAGAAACGAGAAATACAAGTTGACGAAAGATGTCGGGTCTTATCAACTTTTATAATCAAAAGTGTGAAAGGTAAATTAACAGCCTTTGTTATAAATAATTATTAAATAGTGTAAAATATAAAAATCATAGCCAAACTGGTATTCAATCTTAAAATTCCAAAAAATGATTAATAAAGATGATGATACTGGTCTATAGCTACAGGGTGTTATCAAAATAATGGAAACACACTGGATTTATAAGGAATCCTTTACTAATATGGCTGTTTATGAAGGTGCCTCCTAACTGTAATTATTGACACTGGATAATCCAGATGCTGATTGAGCTCTGCGGTCACTTTGGCAGCAGTTGTTTTCTTTTTACACATTACAATCCGCTTCAATACCCGTCGGTCTCTTTCACTCAGCTTCTCGTTCCGTCCACTATTTTGCTTTGCCGAGCTTGACTTGTAGCGCTGTGTGTACGCTGTCATGACTTTTTAGACACCTCAACGGTCCAAAGAGACGCAACACCCCTCCCCGTCTCTCAGTTCCAGTTACGACACAGGCAAGACGTGAATCTAGGAACTGCGCCGTTCCACAGCGTAAGACAGACCTTCGAAGAGCTGCAAGTAATGCGCCTATCTGCTACCATTGCAGTCATTGCATTGAGGTACTGTAGGGAGAGACGACAAATATTTGTATAGATACAAGAGACATTAGAACATCCAACCCACGACGAGGAATTGACACGGATCTTTGGCACAAATGTGTTACACACCTTTGGCACAAATTTGTTACACAGCTTTGGCACAAATTTGTTACACAGCTTTGGCGACAAATGTGTATAGCTTGTACAGCCTACTTCTTCCAGTTATAGAAGTAGTTCGCCATACCCTCGTCTATACCCTTCAAACAGCCGACAGTCACAGTCACCTGTTCGCCGCTCCAGACGTTCTCTACGCCGAACCAATGAGGAAAACTAACTCAGGTGACCTGAACAGGAGGTAAGGCCGCAATTGAAAAAATTCCTCTGACGTATACTACAAGCAAATTTTAAAAAAATATCCCCTATATATCACAGAGAATGGACTATGTGTAAGCCATTGCCGATTACTTCGTCATATCTGAAGAATTACGCGAACAATTGAATACCCTATGTTTACTGAAAATGGACCTGTATTGAAAACTGCCTGTGGAAATTCTGTAGCCGCCTCAGGACGTCAACTTGAATGGGACTGTGAAACCGTTTGAATTTCTGGTATTCACGCAGTGTAGCCACCAAATGATACTTTGATGGGACTTTCCCGGGCCGCTGATGCTTTCACAGATTGCGGAAATGAAGAACTTCAACTTGCAGAAATCCTTCCATACAGCCAAGTGCCAAGTAAATCGAATTGCTCTTGCTCCTTGTTTGTCGCAACAAATTAATTAATGAAGCCAATTTAACAAAGCAAATGTGTACTCTTAATCCAGAAATTCCAGAAGCAGATAAAGCTATGATTATTGGTAGTAAAAATCTCACGTGTGAAAGAAAGCTGTCTATACCAGCCTCAATTGTTAACGTTGAAAATAGCTATTGTAAAGTATGGATAACAGATTACTCTTGACGAACGCAACTGATAACAAAGGGGATGATCATAGCTTTCTTAACGACAGTAACAAACGATGTAATTTGTTCTTTGAATGATGAAGATCGAGATAGTTCTAAGAGACACAAATGCAGAAGGCGATCAACATGAGAAAAAGCTAAATAAATGTTAGATACTAAGCTGGCTGTCTTCTATTGAAGACGACGAGTTCGTTAATCTGCTGGCAGAATTTAGTGACATTTTCGACTTCAACAAAAATTCGAAGAAATCTAGTGGCAATGCTGTGAAACACAAGATAGACACATGTGACAGCGTCCTCAATCAAGCAATGACCTTACCGTACATCAGCCACAGAGAGACGAGTGATTGGAGACGAAGTACAACGACATCCAGTTCATGGTCATCCCAAGTCGTACTTGTGAAAAAGAAAAATGGTGAATGGAACTTTTGTGTTAATTACAGAAAAGTGATCAAGCTCACTAAAAAAGACTTATATCTACTATCACCCGTCGACGACGCTTTGGATTGCCTAGCTGGTGCAAAAATGTTCTCTAAGATGGATTTAATGTCGGGATACTGACAAATAGAGGTTGATGACATAGAGAGAGAAAATATTATCTTTGTACGTTAGATGGTCTTTAATTATTCAAAGTTATGCCATTCGGATTATGCAACGCCTCCGTTACATTTAATAGGATGATGGACACGGTACTTCTAGGCTGGAAGTGGAATATCTGTCTTTGCTACCTATATGACATCATTTTGTATGTATCGGATTTCAAAGAACATCAAGTACGCTTGAGAATAGTTTTGAAAAGTATCCAAGAGGTAAGACTGACTCTAAATTCCACCAAATGCTCATTGCCAAATAATTTTACGATATTGGTACAGCTAGTTGATCAACATGGAATATATCCCGATCCACAAAAAAATTGATCCTGTAAAGAATCCTGTAAAGAAAATATCGCAGATGTTAGAAGGTTTCTGGGCATGTGCTTGTATTACCGACGATTTGTCAAAAAATTCGCCGATATCACAAAGCCCCTGCATGATTTATTGAAGAAAGATGTAAAGTTATCTTGGAGTACCTCAGATAGGGAATCTTTTTCAACTCTCAAAAAATTACTGACAAGTGAACCTGTTTGGAGGCATTTCCTTCCATATGCAGAAACGAAGATATATTCAGACGCTAGTGGTTATGGTATCGGTGCAGTACTAATACACATCCAATATGATACATAGAGACCAATAGCCTACGCATCCAGATCCCTGGCAGCCTATGAAAAGAACTATTCTACAACCGAAAAGGAGTGCCTTGCTGTCATCGAAGCGATCAATAAAGTCAGACCGTATCTCTTTGGAAAACCCTTTACTCTAGTAACGGATCACCACTATTTGTTCTGGCTAGCCAATGTTAAGGATCCATCTGGAAGACTTACATGATGGGCTTTAAGGTTGCAGGAGTACAACAACAACATCGTCTACAAGAGCGGTCGCAAACATTCCGATGCCGATTCGCTGTCGATAAAGCCTCTTCTCGAAACAATAAACAATGATGAAATTCATTTCCTTACAGCCATCACAGATTACAGAAAAGAGCAGCTAAACGATAAGCAATTCAAACCCATAATTAAAATGATTAAAAGAGGTGACGGATACCGAAGTTATTAATTGAGAAACGGTGTGGTATACCAAAGAAACTATGATTCAATGGGACAGCAATGGCTCTTAGTGGTACCAAAGCAACTCCGCGGCGATGTCTTAAAGAGTCTTCATGATGCCCCAACCACCGATTACCTCGTATTTGCCAAAACCTACACCGAATAAGGATTAAATACTATTGGCCAGTATTATATGGGAGCACACGCCGATATGTGTCACTGTCGAAAATGTCAAAGGCGGGAAATCTCCACATCAACTGCCACAGGGGCAAATTCATCCGATAAAACCCCCTGACATACCATTTGTCAAAATTGGGCAATATCTACTAGGACGCTTTCCAGATATCCGAAATTGAAACCGCTGCATCATTGTTTGTACAGATTACCTTACGAGGTTCACAATCACAAAAACATTACCAACTTCTGAGGCCATGGAAATCACTAAATTAATAGACGAATATATCATACTGAAGCATGGTGTTCCCAGAGAAATGAAAAGTGATCTAGGACGTTCCTTTCTATTTACTATTGTGAAAGTCATCAATCAATTATGCCAGACATCTCGTCTTCTGATAATCGCCTACCATCCACAAACCAACGGCTTGCCAGAAAGATTTAACAAGACATTAACAGACATGCTGTTCATGTACGTTGACGTCGAGAAAAGAAATTGGTATACCATCCCACCCTTTGTGACTTGCACCTACAATTCGGCAAAACAAGGCACTACAGTATTCAGTCCATTCTTCCTCGTTCATGGCAGAGATATCCAGAATTATCTAGACTTAATTCTTCTACTCAATACAGAAAATCACTACGATAATTACGTGCATCATCTGATCATCAGGGCAGAGGAAGCTGGACAGCTTGCAGAAACCCACATCCTTAACGCTCAACAAACTAACAAACGATGATATGACGCGATACATCAACCACTCAACTACAACATCGGAGACAAGTATGGATCTTTACTCCTGTACGAAAGGTTAAACTGTCTGAAAATCTCCTGTTATTTCGGACCATATCGAATAACACGACGACTATCTGAAGACATACGAATTAGAAAATATGGAAGAGAATAGCAGAAGGTGGAGGTCCAAAGATGTAGTCCACGTCTTGAGGTTAAAACCCTATCTTGATCCAAAGAAACAACTATATGACGGAAGAGGGTACAACATTTCCAGGGGACCTTGTTACGAGGTGCCAGATCAGGTTCCAGCGGGCCCATGTTTCGTCTTAAGGAGGGGGAAATGCAGCGAAACGTATTCACTCCGTCTGTGAATATCGTGGTTCAATCGGTATAGCACCTAAATGCGAAATGGATGCTACAAAGTTTGAAACCCATTAGAGGCAAGAAACCTAAAAGTAGATTTTATTTAAAGTTTCCGTTCTGTGTTGATTTGTCAATTCTTCAAGTCGTCATTAGGGTGGGCCGAAAAACACTTTTTTTCGAAATCGCTATTTTAATAGTGCGTAAAGGGTTCTCTCTGGGTTCAATAAACACGATGTAAAATATTTTTTTTGATTGGATAATATCTTCTGCCCCCGCATAGCACTTAGATTTTAGAGATTTGGGTAAAAATTCACAATTTTTACTTGGAGTAGGAAATATAATTATTTTTCAATATTGCTATTCTAATAGTATGGAAGAGGTGCCCACTGGGTTCAATAGGAAAGGTGTAAAATATTTTTTGGTTCGAATAGTATCTTTTGTTCCTGCATCGCAATTGAAATTTTGCTATTTTTGAAGAAAAATTCACTATTTCTTGTCTTTTTATGATGCCTGTATCTGACAGGAAGTGAAAGGAGGGGAGTTGTGTTCACAATTCACATTCCTCCGCAGATATATCTGAAGTAGATTTAAATCTGGACAGTTAAACTATCGACATCGAACCGTTTAATCTCTCTTACTGATCTTAAATACAAACAATTAACTCCTTTTGTATCTAAATCATCACAAATGCGACATGGCCTCCCTTCAACTGCTGTGGTTGCCGACAGGTTTGGAGTCTCGAACCGGGCTGTGGCTGCAATTGCTTTAAGTGTTCTTCACGATGTCGGTCTGATAACTAGCGACAGCTCAAATTTGGTGGTTGACGAGACAAGCTGTGACGGGTAAAGTCTAAAGTTAGAAAGTATTTAAAATTTCAAGCTTTAAAGTGAAGCTCAGGCATTAAAGTTGAAGGGGCCGTATTGCGATGTTTGTAAAGTTTCTACATTGATAGAGGAGAGAGTAGATACTAAAATATACACGAGAAAAGCAAAAGAGGAACGATTATCTCTTATTGAAGAATCGGGTTCTCGTTACATAACTCATCTGAGTCCATCATTTAGCAGTGAAAAACTGATTATGACTGGACTATTATCAGATATTTTGAAGGGATCACAATAGATCTTTCACAGTCTGGCAATCGGCTGTGATTGCACATCTGTTAATACCGGATGGAAATCCGGTGTAATTCGGTGTTTGGAATTGAAACTTGGTAAACTTCTGCAGTGGTTAATATGTGTACTGCATTTTAATGAACTAACTCTGAGGCATCTGTTTGAAACGTTGGATGGGCCAACAAATGGTCAAAAATCAAATTTTTTTGTAATATTGGGAAGGCGCTTCTAACATGTGAAACTTTGCTAGTGACAACTTTCGAAGTTATTGACGGCGAGTTACCAACAACTGATAGACGTGACTTAAGCTAGGATCAAATGTACTTACTAGAAATATTTAAAGCGGTGCAATTGGGTAATTGTTCTGATGAACTGGCTAGACGCAGTCCTGGTCCATTATCACCTTCACGCAGGCTAACAACAGCGAACAGAGTTCTAAGACTATATGTTAGTTCTCCAGATCCTTCTTTGAAGTTGAAACAAATTGTTGAGTTATGAAAGTTTACACTCCAAACTGGTTTAATATAAAGTCTAAACACTCGCTGAAAGATGGCGCTAAGCATGAGGGGAATACTATTCCTAGATCCAGGTATTTATCTTAGGACCTCAAGGACGTTGTTGATGGAGTAATTTGATGAAATTCGTTGTTTGCTCATCATGAGAATATCGTGCTGTGTATGTTGAACGATGAAAGACCGCACATCAAAGAACTTGCAGCACGACGTATAATTAAGTCTAGAGATTCATCTTCCAATGAAAAGTCAGTACGTGCATTTATCCCACCAAAACTGAATTTTGAAGCTGCTGACTATACGGAATTGATTGACTGTTCATCAATTACTATTATTTCTCCACCGATCATCCGTGATGTATCCACTACCGTATTTAGTTCCATTGTGCGTGATTACAAAAATACAGAATGGGACTTTGTTCACTTCCCATGTCACACACAAGCAGTTGAACGGTGTGTCAAGTTAGTGACAGAAGCATCCGCTAAGGTTTATGGGTTTCAAAGTAGAGACGGGTTCATTAGATCCACATTCGTTTCCCGATTAATGATGCCTGAATTAGACCATATGGCTGATTTCAAGCCTCTTCCTACTGATTAAGTGTAAATAAATTCTTGGTATTGGCATGTCAAAACATTCTATGGTTACAATATTCTTAACAAATATTATACTAATGAATTGCGACTCAGCTATTATTTAAGGATTTTCAGGCAATCTAATCAAATGTACAATACAATAGAACAATAAACAGTGTTTATATTCTTCTATTTTTCGTATTTGATTTATTTCTATAACACATAAAAAGTGCAACTTTCTTCAAAAACTGCAAAATTTCAATTACGATGCGGAAACAGAAGATATTATTCGATCGAAAAGATATTTTACACCTTTCTTAATTAACCCAGTGGGCACTTCTTCCGCACTTTTGGAAAAGCAATATTGAAAAACAATTATATTTCCTACGCGGAGTAAAAATTGCCAATTTATACCCAAATTTCCAAAATCTAAGTGCGATGCGGGGGCAGAAGATATTATCCAATCAAAAAAATATTTTACACCGTGTTTATTGAACCCAGAGAGAACCCTTTCCGCACTATTAGAATACCGATTTTGAAAAAAAGTGTTTTTCGGCCCATCCTAGTCGTCATCTGACATTGTTTCATAATTAAGTGGTGTTGTCTTCGAATCTTTCCCTTTGGGTAGGGGTGGCCAACCTGTGGCACATGCACTAATCGTGGCGCATTGGATGGTTACAAGTGGCGCATTCCATCCTTGCGTCTACTTATTATTTTGAAGTAGGTCAAATAATAGTAAGCGTGAATTTAATAAACAGTGGGAAAATGAGTTATTATTTATAAAAAGTCGATCAGAAAAAATGTTTTGCATTGTTTGTGAAAGTATTCTTTCCCGTAATGGAAGACATGATCTTAATAGACTCTTAAAACACTGCATCAGACTAACATAGAAGGGAAAATAAAGCTAGTTCTTGGGTGTCTGAGTTACGAAAAGAATATGTGACTAAGGAAAAGGAAGAAATCAAAAGACAAAATATTTTGACTGAAGTAAGTTGTGAAGGCTTGACGATGACAAAAGTGTCCTATGAAATTGCTTAAGCATTGACGAAAAAAAATAAATGTTTTTCTGACGAAGAAGAAATTAAGCCTTGTCTCCAAATATTTGCACGCCATCTTGGTAAAAAAGGTATTGAAAGAAAAGCAGACAAAATTGCTATATCAAGGCAGACATTTACGAGACGAGCAACTCTCTCAGGTTTATATTCAGGAACTGGAAGACCTTGTCCATTCTTTTATCTAGCTTTGGATGAATCAACGGACATATCAGATATAGCCCAACTAAGCATTTTTGTTAAAGAGGAACCAATGTTTTGGACGAACTTGCTAATCTAGGGTCATAGCATTGTAAAATGTGAAAAAGCATTTTAATCCATGAAATGTATTATAAGCGAATGAATGATTAAAATTTTAAGAATTATTTGCTGATTTCAGAAACAAATTTAACACCAAATAGTGAAATACTAGTGAATTACAAACGCGTTCAAAAGTCTTATTAATGATAATTAATGTTTATGTGCTGTAATAGATATTGTTTTATATACAATAATTAAATAATTTAAAAATGCCAATTATGTCCATTAACATATTAAAGATATGCCAGGGGACCATGAACATAAGAAGGAATGTGCTTGAGTTGTATTTCGCATCTGAACTCGTATGTGAATAAAATTGACGCATGTTATGTAAAAGGTTGGTCACCTCTACCTTAGGGGATTGGTCCCGGACCGACGTCGATAGCCCGCTGAGTTTTTCTAGTACGAAGTTAATTAAAATCACCTTACCTTACCACTTCTTCAAGAATGTTCTTATTTAATTTCTAGAACTTTCCAATTCTGGAATGTTTGAGTCATTTCATCAAATGTATAAAAACAAATGTAGCTTTCAGTTCAAGTTAATGAAGTCTCGAGTTGATATTGTCAATCTTTGTCCTCACTCGCCATTTGCAAAGATACAAAAAGATGTTAGCCCGACCACCTACGATAAATCTACGCGACAATATAAAACCGAGATGATGAAACTGGTCTATCGAACTCGTCAGGAGGACGATGATAGATATTTTGATGGAATACAATTTCCACCACCCTATTAGAACCAAACTGCAGAAGATGAAAAACTGGATCTTAAATTTTATATTTAAACCCAGGAGATTGATTTTCTAATGACTAATTTGGAGATAATGTTGTTTTTGTCAAGATTTGAATTAAATTTTTTTCTATAGTCATTCTTATTCTTTTAAATTGCTTCAAGAATTTGATTAAAATAATTCTACTTTAAGTCGAAGAGCCTCAGAAATAATATATACATAAAAGTAGGAAAATGATATGATTAAAATTATGTGCTGGTAACCGTTTCGATAGAATAAAACGTCAGAACCAAAACCTACAAGAGAAAATATATTGAATTATGTTATTTTTATTAAAAAACACTGAGTCAATTCACTAGACACAATTATAATAAAAAAGGAATACAAATAAAAAACAAAAATTAATCTAATTAAATCGTTTGTCAATATTCTCTGATTATGTTGACACAAAAAATTCTGCCATTTTAACGGATGACTCAATCGAATAAAATGTGAATGGAAAAAGCTGCTTTTGTTGATTGTAAAAATAGCTAATTATATATTTGAATGGCAATACTTTCAATATTGTGGTGACAATCGAAATAATAGCTAGACATAAGTGATGAATAAGGAGTTGGTATTCAACTAAATCTTTTGTTCGTGAAATACTGCATGGATTAAATAAATTTTTGTTGTTGTCAGTACCTTTCCAACTCTCTCTAATATGTGTTTAATTAACCGCGTTAAAGCAAAACTACTAAACAATTAAAATACAACGCAGGGATATACACGGCTATGCGTTTTATAAATCAACGTATGATGCAACAAAAGAACCGCATTAAAATATTTCAAAAGAGCAGAATGAGAAATATGAAATGTGAACTTGTACTTAAAATGTCATGAATGGGCTGAGTAACTTCTTGTTTTATGCTTTGCACAAAGTATAATAGCAAATTAAATCGTATAAAAATAGCTAACACTTGAATTATACGTTAAAGAATTTATTGTCATGTCAGTTTCTACGTTAATGAAAAACAATATATTAGCTTTAAAGAGCACATTCAATCAGTGTTTCATACATATATAATAATAACGTGTTAAAAAGATAATAATATATTCATCCAGGTTGAAATGGTTGAGTTAACATGAATGAAAAATTATCCATCATTTGTCCAGAGAATTATTTATTTCCTACTGCATCCACACAAATAGCGTGAGTAACTGCACTTTCCCTATTTGTCCAAGTTAAATAAACTAGTGTATTCCAATCTTTAAAAAATCTTCTAAACCTACCCCAGGGGTAAAGTTCAAATATCAACCTATTACCGTTCACTTTCACGATAAATGACATCCTTAAAACATCTGGAAAAGAAAACATTATTTTCTAAATAAGTGCCAAAGGGTGAACTTTTGCGCGTTGAGTCTATATTTCATTTGATTTGGGCGTTTAATACATCTAGATAATGGTTGTGTTTTTCTCATTTTCTAAATGGTAGCTATTTATTTTCCGTAAGTACAGTGTTCCTGGCTTGCAAAATAACAATCTGTGTGGCCTGAATTGATGTATTGAGGAGAGGGCTTGGAATTTATTAATGCAAATAGGCGTTGTAAATAGTTGATGATTGCCTTTGTGTGCGTAAAGCAAATTAAACAGCTACGGAAAGCCTTTTAAAAGATTGTGGATACTCGGATTTAATGCTTAAATCATTATCGTGGACTTTTATTTATTTGTCCGCTTTGCTCAAGTGTAATCTTGTCTATTTATCATTGGAAAGTGTGACGCCCATCTTATGCTGGTTTAGGCTTACATTAGCGAAGTTTTGCGAGGAAATTAAGCTGAATTAGTTACTTTATTGGGTTTGTTTACTTTTGGATTCCATGTTAAAAACGGGCGACTTTCCAAGTATGGATTTCTTTAAATATTTCGAAATTGATTTGCATGCTTCAGGTAATGCATTAGAACTAAAGTATTTATATATTTTGTGTTCTTGAAACTGAAATTATTATAATAGATATCAATAGGATTGTAAATAGTTGATGCAATCATCAAATGCAACGTCTAAGCGGAAGGTCAAGTAATATAAACAGCTACGGAAAGTCATCTCAAAGAATGTGGATACTCAGATTTAATGCTTAGATAGAATTATAGCTGACTTTTATTTATTTATCTGCTTTGTTAAAGTGTAATTGGTCTATTTATCATTGGAAAGTGTGTCCCCCATCGTGTGTGGGGTTAGAATTACATTAGCGAGGTTTTGTGTGGAAATGGAGCAGAATTAGTTACTTTATTGGTTTTGTTTACTTTTCGATTCCGTGGTAAAAGGGGAGGCTTTTCAATCATTGGTTTCTTTAAATACTTTGAGATTACCTTACTTTGGGTGTGACAGTCAACTTAAACAACTACGGCGTATATTTTATTTGACTGGGTACTCGGATTTAATTTCATGCTTAAATGATTATGGCGGACATTTATTTATTTATCTGCTTTGTCAAAGTGTAATCTACCCATTTGTCACTAGCTAAGTGTGACCCACTTTGTATCTGGTTGGGTTGCATTAAATAACATTTGTGTAGGTTGTTGAGTTTACGTCTCACTATAGCAACATAATGGGTTATTGGTGAAGATCCGAATTTTTAGAAGATTTTCTACTAGAAGAATACAATGGGGTATTAATTATGAAAGGGAATGAAGTTGTGTTTATTGTACTTTCGTTACTGCCTTGACAGTTTTTGGGTTTCGTGTTAAAAATGTTAGCTTTACAATGATTGATGTGTGTAACTAATATGAGTGAATCTTGCATACTTTAGATGTATGTATTTGGTTTGGAACTACTTAAAATATACATTTTTATCTTTGGAAATTAAATTTTTCCATCGAAAATAATTTATAACAAAAATATAAATACAAATCAGTCAAGTGAAAATGAGCACAAATGTTCTGACAAAATTTCAAAGACCTTCGATTCTTTGAATATTTGGTTAAATACTGTTCATTTTAATAGCCGTTTTTGGTCACCTTTTGATCTCAGCGTAGAACGTCGTGGCATAACGCAGGCTGGAAATACTGATCATGGCTTTGCGCATGTTTCGTTCATACTGGAAAAAGCGGTCTTCATCTGTATATTTTGGACATCCGGATTATTATCCTGCCCTCAGGACCATCAGCAAATCTATGAAAAGAAAAATAGAGAAACGAAAATTGTTCAAATCATTACCTTGGTTTGCCCTCAGAAAGCTCTGAACTCCAATCCACCTCTTATTTTACGTCGTCAACAACCCAAATGTACGTTATAGAATGACGGTAGAGCAGTATTGTACAGGATCAAATCGTAGAGGCAGACAAGAACGGCATATATAACTTGAAAACCAAATAGTTCAACTAAAACCGTGAACACTAAACATCAAGGAGTATTCGTATTTTTTCTTTTCCAAGTGGTTTCTACAGATATCTCATCCATCCATTACTGACTTATTTGTGCAAATGACGAAAATTATCGTCAGGATATTGCCTATTTTTTGAGGATGACAAGATCAAGTTTTGATCAGTTTGCTTCCTTTCTAAGCTGATAGCTAAGTAATTTTGCAACTGTAGATTAATTTGAAGTGAATTTTTAAAGTAACCAGTTAAACTTAACTAGTTTTGTACGTCTTTAGTGTTTTTCATGGGTAAAGTAAACTAATAACAGTTATGGTTCAGTATATGCCATTAAATATACTGTAAATTATATCCTTGAAACACGCTTGAGCAACCGGTTAATCCGAAAGGTTATATTTGGAATTCGTATTTCTCCGCATGTGTTACGATTGAGGAGTTCTTAGATGTATGTGACTTAACATCTACACTAAAACATTAGTTAAATTTTGTCAAAACGACTGGACCCAATTGCGAGCTGTATACTGCGTTCTATCAATAATCAATATCTTTTTCTGCTAATTATTAGATAAAAAGTAAAATGTTCGAGGATGATATGTTTATTTTATCATCTATAATCAACGCAGAATAGTGAATTACCATTTTTTCTAGATAAGGACAATATACGATGAGTATTCCAATGTGCTTTTTCGCATGATATTATTAAACCATTCAGATATTTGGTTTTCTATTTTTTGCATCTAGGAGAATGAACAATAATATCAGATAAAAAAATTATAAAATTTAATATCGACGGATTTCACTCTTAATTGCAGGAAGTTCCAAATAAATGATAAGGTTTCGGAGCAAATTTCTTATTCCGGACTTCAGATCTTGTAATTCCTGTCACATTAATGAAAAATATATCACTTTCAGATTTGAGAACCGGAATCAAGTTTATGACTAAAACGTTTGCTAATTATTTTTTTGGCTACCAGTGTTGATTAATGTTTTCAAACTTAGGTTACCACTCTTGCCATCTTTCATTTTAAAATTTGGAGCAATTACTTTATTTGATTTTTCGGTATGTGACAGCTCTGTCTTTATTGCACAGTTTTGACTTCTCCAAAAGAAAGGCATTTGAAATACTTAATCCTTTTATCTTTACAGTTATTCAATAAGTGATGTCAGTTCTCACAGTCAAAATTTTGTAAATCAATTTTTGATTTAAGGATATTGCTCTAATATTCATTTTTAATTTAGCTTTCATAGGTTTAAACTGATCAATGTTAGTATTAAACTGCTCATTGTTGTACTCGAACGGCAAGACGTAAGGTTTAAACTGCTGACTGTCAGATTTATTTCTTCATCCATTCTTCTATTTGGATTCTGAAATGTTTCGATCCTACTATTCAGCAAAATATTATTTTATTGTTGAGTCTTTAATACCTTTTATACCTTCATATACCCTTAATACATATTGTATACTCATCAAGTGAATTGTTTTGTTTCATTTTCCACTGAGACAACATTGCATCCAGTTATCATTTTAAGAAGAGACCAAATTCAAAAATTAATAACCTTCTATACTTATCCCACGAGTTCACTTTAATTTTGCTTTCCCATATAAAAACTATTTTGCTTAAACCAGTTGATCTAAACCAGTAAATCATTTAAATTAAGCATACAATAACTATGTGCAATCAATGTTTTAATCATTGACACTACTATCAAATTGCACACAAAATCTTCAATATCAGAAAAATTAGAATGAGGATGTTGAAATTCCTGAATCTGAAGCTGCATGGGTTAACCAATTTAGATTTCTGACAGCAATTTTTTCACTAGCACTTCCAGAATAAAAATCTAATTATAGCGGATCATGCTTTTATTTAGTAAATTCAAATCATATGTTATTGTTACTATCCATTTAAGACACTCGTCCTTCCCAACAGTAAATACTTAACTTAATTACATCACTAAATGCAATCAAGTCTTTTATTTAAAAATTAGTTCCTGAAAACTAAAGTTTTTTTTTAAAGTCAATATTTTGTGGTATATCTCGGAACCAAAAAATTCTCTCAGACTATTTCTGTTTTGATGATCACCGTCTCAAAAATTAGTTTATAAAGACATGAAATTACAAATTTTTTTGCAGTTTTAAAAGCCTATTCTGTGGTATTCTATTTAATTCCATCGTAAAAATGATGCACTCACCGCACTTGGACGTGGTTCTTCACTTTTACCACCATTTGAAGTGAATACGGAGGGCACAGACACCATATAAAGTTATCAATGATTTAATGAGTTCCGTCGAACAAAACTTCTGGTTCATATATACATAACGTGACCATTTATTTTCCCCCTCAAAACAGGACACCTACTAATTTTTAGATAATAGTATGAGTATTAAAAAAAAAAACATATATTTCTTTATAGTTTTTATATATTCATTAATGAAAAGAAAACAGGAATGAACACGTTAAAATAAATAATTTACGTAGTCTTATATTTCTGAGAAACAAATTTGTTCAAGTATATTTGATGTTGATTGAGATAAGAAATAATAAACTCTTGGTAGGATTTCTTAAAATTTACTTTTGTGTTTAGGGGTTAACGGGTACTTAGTTTGTAAGTTATCATTAAAAGTGAGAACTTTCAAATGCATTGTTGAATGAAGGTTTTACGTGTAAAAAAGTTAAATTCACTGTAATAACACGCGTCGATAAAAATCACTAATCAATCGTCAAGAAAGATGCAGGATCTGTCAACGTGTACTCTCATTCGTTGAGCTAGCTAGCAGTCTTCCGACTAGGGATAGAGGAAAATAAAACTATGTTCTTATACAGTGCGAATTCCAAAATTCTAGACTCCTAAAGTGTTTACAAGTAGGACTTACAAAAAAGATGAGGTCCGTAGTCGTATTTTTTATTTTTCGATTTTTTCAAATTATTACAGTAGGTTGATCACTTTCTGAAAACGGGACATTCCGGCGTCCCAAAGCTGCGCATGGGTACAACGGGAAAGCCTACCTAAAAACGGGACGATCCCGTTCAAAACGGGACGATCCCGTTCAAAACGGGACACATGGTCACATTATATATACATAATGTTGATGTAGTTACCTAAGAATCTTAGCTGCTTATCGTCATTTCTAAGTTCCCTGTCTCAAACACCTTCCTAGAACATCGTCGCTTCAACTCTGCATGAAAAGTCATGGCATGACGCAGGCTGGATCTTGCTGAGCATGTCCTTGGGAATTCGTCGTTCTTTCAACCAACAGCTTTTATCATCCCCACATAACTATTTTTTTAGAATGGGGTGCAACACCCAGAACCAACTACCAAAAATTGATTACTTCCTCATATTTCTCCTTAACCCTTACGGTGGTTGTCTCGACGAGGTATTTAACCATTATTAAAAATAACCAGATAGTTATAGACTAGATATTTCGTCATATAGGATCCCGACTTCATCTTTATTTAACAGGTATTTCTTTCATAGATAAAAATTCTACCAGATCTTCATATTTCCATCATCAAATAATCAACAGTATCCTGACGATGAGGTATCTCGTCATTCTCAAAATTGGTTCTGACGAGTAAGTATCTCGCTTAATCCACCTAGAAGTTTAAATAAAGTTAACTTGTGTGTGTATGTTTAATTATTCCATAACAAATTAAATTAATATACTTATAGTCATTGGACTACAAGAATAAAATGGTAATCAATCCGATTTTTATTAATTTGTCTTTAAATGGATATCAAGTTTAAAAAAAAAATCCGATAACAAATCATTTAGATCAATGAATTATGTGATCACTGATATGGTACAGTATAGTAGTAGTATTATAAGAAGTGGTGAAAGAGAGCCTTAATTCATATAATTTCTACTTTTTATTTTGAACATAAATTTGGCATAAAAGTAAACAAAAATCTTGAATTTGGATAGACAGGGTGTTTCGAAACTCATGGGCAAAAATGTAAAGGGTGATAGAAAACATCTAAACGAGCAATTTTCACCATACAATGCATATGCGGAGAACAAGCGGTGAACCGCTAGGAGGTATCCGTCGTTACTGTCACATGAAAAAAAAGAAACACCAAACAGATACAGGAGGTACTAAATAATTTATTGACACCAAATGTGTAAAATTACAGAAACTGCTCAAAAGAGCAACCGCCTTCGGTAATGCAGGCGTTACACTTGCGACGTAGCGAGCGGCGCACTTTTTCAAACATACCCAGCATGTCTCGGCCGGCACCGGCAGCAACATAAATCCTGGACACTAGGTCCTCGTCGGAGTCTATGGGGCTTTCGTAGACGATACTTTTCAAATGATCCCACAGGAAAAAGTCCAGACAGGAGAGAACGGGTGAGCGTGCCGGCCAAGATGTGGGCCCACCCCCACCCATCCATCGACCTAAGAATTTAGCGTCTAAAGCGCTCCGCACATCCAAGCTGAAATAGGGTGGTGCTTCATCATGCTGGAACCACATACGTGCTTGTATGTTGGCTGCAACAGGTTGAAGTAAGTCTGGCAATACCTGTTGTAAAAATGTGAGGTATGTTCTGCTGTCCAGTCGGAATGGCAGAAAGCATGGTCCGATTAAATGGTCACCCACATTTCCAGCCCAAACATTTACGCTGAAACGCTACTGATACGCATGATGACGTGTGTCGTACGGATTATTAGATGCCCACACATGAAGGTTGTGCGTATTAGAAATGCCTTCACGGGTAAAGGTGCATTCATCCGTGAATAACACATGTGCACTAAAATCAGGCTGCGCTGCTAGCTGTTGCTAAAACTAACGTGCAAACTCCACACGTGGCGAATAATCTGCGGGTATCAAGTCTTGCACTTTCTGTGGACGGTAGGGGTGTAATCCTTCGTCTCGTAGTACTCGCCAAATAATCAATGGAGTGGGGCACATTTACTGCACGGAAAATCTTTCGAGTTTCCACTCTTTGCAGAATGTCCTCTACTTCATGTGGCGTCCACACACTCTTACCACGCCCTTTATCACGCATTCCGGTGACAAGGGATCCTGTTTCGCACAGGCACCGATGCAATTGCTATAACATTTTTCGTTCTGACACGTGTCTTCTCGAGAAACGCTGCTTGTCAGTCTTTCGGCTTACAGAGTATTCCCATTCGCAAGACCATATGTAAAATGCACGCCCGTCTTTTCCTGATTACTGTACGTCGCCATGCCTTCTGAAATCCACGGTAGAAATGATGATGTGTAAGAAATCTCGCGCTTTAAGCTTTTCATTACAGCGCCGTCTAGCGGCTCGCCGCTTTCTCCCCGTCAATGCATTGTATGGTGAAAATTGCTCGTTTAGATGTTTTCTAGCACCATTTAAATTTTTGCCCGTGAGTTTCAAAACTCAAACAGGTCAATTACGTGATTCTCAGGCAAACATGAATTTTAAATTTGAAGTTAGATATTTAATGACTGTTTATTGGTGATTATTTATGCCACATTAAGTATAAAAAAATGAAGCTTCGTCCAGTATTTTATCAAGTTTTTGATTTCTACAAGAGGTGATCAGACACTGAGGATAAGTGCAGAAGCAATGTCATTTTTAGTGAGGAAACAGTATGTATACTACCCCAATTTACACCAACCTAATGGTTACTCCTGAATTCTAATTATAGATCATGTGCTGTGTCCGAATGAATCCGAATGATTCCAACCTAAAAACGGTTTTAAATGGTGAAGAGACTTCCATATAAAATGTAGTTATATTATTGCAAGTAAAAAGGAAATGAGTAAAAGTTAAGATGCAAAAAGTATCAAATGATCTATGCCTCACACCAGAGAGAAAATAATTTCATACTCGTAAAGGAAGGAGGAGAAAATACCTCCACAGACATAATTGGCGTAGATGATGAATTTGTGAAAACGTTAAAGTGGTAACTGGCAAAACGAAAACAACTATAGTATTAAAACACAGACTGTAAAAATGTGATATTTGCTGCAAAACATGTAACTTGGGACTCCAGAAAGGAATTGTAGGACCCCGAACGATCTGGTCCTACTTATTGTGTCTTTGTTTACATGTACAGCAAACACTTTCCATTCTTAAAGGAAACATTATTCGACGGACAAAATACAGTTAAAATGGTACATCGAAAGAAGCCTCTCTTGCTCCCACGCCAAGGTTCCCGCGTAACTCTTCTGCGTGTTCCCTTTCAGGGTCACCCCTTCTCCTCTCTCCCCTTCTCCTCATGGGCTAGCGCTTACCGCGCCCCTACAGGGATGTTTAGCAATTTAGATTGGATGTTTTTTGTCTGATGACAAGATATGTGTCGATTTTGTTTATGTTTTGTTTGGAGATCCTAATGCAATGTGTGGGAACTGGCTTTATGTTATAATAAAAAACAAATAATTCTTGAATGCTATTGTAGCACGTATTTACTTGTTTAATATATGTTTGTTTTATTGTATAAAAATACTATTTCTAAATCATAACTATCATGTTTACTTGTTTTACTCCTATAGTTTGTCCTGCGTGTACTAAGTTTAACTTAGAATATCATTTAAAAATTGTTTATCCTAGTTAATTTCATGCAAATATATTGGTGATCGCTAATAGTACATTTGTACAAATGTTTAATTTTGGATTTTAATCTAAAAACCAATTTCAATTATTGGTCCATTCGCTGTTCTGAACTTTGATTTGCGGTATACAATTCTAATAAAACTATTTATTTTTTAAAACTGTACTACAGATTATTTTAATCACCATCTTTACAAGAAGTATAAAAACCGTGGAAGAGTGAAAATTAGCTAAAGAAAATGTTTTCCATAAAAATTGTAAGCTAACTGCACAATTACTGGCTAGCTAGTCAGATGTATAGCAATAATAAAATGTTAAAATATTCGAATGGAAGTATTTATAGTAACGTATTTATAGTAAGTTTTATAACAAATCAGAAATGAATTGTCTACAAAACAGATTGAAATTTATTTTAAGGACTAAAACATCTATATCTATTCTTTTTTATAATATTCCTTCGAGTTTATAGAACAAGTGTCAATACTAATGTTTACATTTGCAATGTTTGCTTTCTTGTACGAAGGCTAAATTATAAATACTCGCATTTTTATATTAAGTACATAAACTGATTATTATTATTCTCATAACCATTTCTATCTAATGGTCATATTGTTTGCTTTGATAAATGTATCTAATAAACGAGCATTAACCTGAAGTGTCTGTAAAGTAATCATATATTTATTTGTGTTTTCATATTATATTATTTTTCAATAAGAACCAAGTGCGTTTTACAAAAAAATGAATATTGTAAAATTTAATTGTACTTAATTTATTACTTAGGTTAATCGTACAATTTATTTGCTAATTTAAGCTAATACGTAATAAATAAACAATATACACGTTATCAATATAAGTCAATTCTTATACTTATATTACGTTTTTCAGCTTATTTTACTTTATGTTGCAATTAACGCAATACAGTTCATTTACGTAATAAGAAAGGTAACATGTAAAATTATATTTGCAAATATTCTCAAATAATATTTATCTGACGTAAACTAAGCCATCGCATCAAACAATGAATAAAAAATCGATTTAATTGGTGGCGTTTTTGAAGTACGATTATTGATTTAGTGCACAGTAGTAGAGAAAAATAATTTTGTTTACTATACATGTACCAAACTTTAAACTGGGTAAAAACCATATCATCAAAACGATCTTGACAATAACCGTAAATGTGTGTGAATGTTATGAACTGGAACCTTTTTGGAATTATTCGCCCTTCTTTTACTGTCTCTCTGTTTTTACCCCTTCAGGTCATTTTTGTCATTTTATTAGTTTGAGAATTTTCTTTATGACTTCAAGTGGGACGCTAACTATGCATCTGTGCTTTTCCACTCACTTAGTTTTCTTCTAGGCATATAGTATTTAGTGTCCAATGTACAGTGGGATATTCCTAGAACATGACGGGGTAAGAGCATTCTGGGTCTTCAATACTATGACACTAATGAATAATTTACAAGCATGGAACATAAGGGAAGAAACAATTAGAAAACTTGAGGAACACGGGAAACAACTTGTGGTTTTTTGGTTGTAGTTTCTGTGTTTTTAACAAACAGGGGAGAACGTTTCTTTTAAAAATTCCAAATTTAAATCCAAACTCCAATTGGCTTTGACGAAATATTTAGTCATCATTATATTACCGATTTTCTTATAACGAGATCAATATCTGGTCAATATCCTTCTAATAATGAGACATCTCGTTCACGGAGGTCTCATGAGTATAGCAATTGTCAAGGTACATAGCAGAGAGTGCCACCAGAAGGAACATGTTCCTGTTTAGGTACCTTGATGGTTGAGTAGAGTTAGTGCCCAGTTTGGCCCAAAACGTTCCCCAAAATTTCGAAGCATTCCTCGTATGAAATAGAGCCCCCAATAAAAACATCCCTGAAATTATTCAGATATGAGTACAGATCAACATTACATGTATCGGAAGTTGCTTTAATGTAAAAAATAACCGTTTATTTAAAATTTTTGAAAGTGTATAGCAATTTGGCGTTGAAGTTGCAGAAATAAATCAAGATTAATACCCACAATTCATTTAAACATCAGAAATTATAAGGTGTTAACTTAAAAAATAGGATTCTTTCTTTAAATAAAAGTCTCAAAACATAACTGAAATGATATTTGTAATATAGACTGGACTTCACCTGCACAAGGACGATAACCGGAAAAGGAAGCAGTGTTAAGAAGGAATTGCCGAGCTGCTTTTATTCCCGATGAATCGCAGCGTTTGAAGGTTAAATTTGCATATTGTTAGTTTGCATATGCTGGCAAGCTTCTTTTTCCCAGAACGCCACATCTAGATAACTGATCAAAATTTAGGTTGCTTTCAACTGATGAAGCATTGTCGTTGTTTGCAATACCCAAGAAACCGTGCAATAAAAACGTGGCAATTGTAGGCTTAATACTTTGGGTTAAAGTTTCGGTTGGGTTTAAGTCTCAAAATTTGATGCAGGATTTCAAGGTACAAAATCGTTCGATTAAACTCTTAAAAATTACGTTTTATTTCCAGTTTTCAAATAAAATTAATTCTTTTTATTGAAATCTTACTTGAATAGACAAGCTACGCGATCATTCTAATTCTAAACAGATGCGTGGTTTCCATTCAAAATAAAGACTCTGAAATTTTAAAAAGCGCTGAAAATTGAAGTGCGTACTTAACTAAGTGATAACGTGTTCAATTTCTACATACAGTAAGACTATTTGATGGTATTTTGTAGACTAATTGATGTATGGACACTTGAAATTTACTTTGCAATTTTTAAATTGTGTTCTGTATTCAGTTGTTTGCTATGGCCTATTTGGCATCACGAGGTAAAAAAAATCGTGAATTACTCTCTTCGGAACAACTATTTTTCTTCTGTCGATATAAGTTTTACTTCGCTCTAATTTATGGTTAATTATTTGTAATTATATTAAATAATTAATTAATTATATTAAATTATTTGTCATCACGAGGTAAAAAAATCGTGAATTACTCTCTTCGGAACAACTATTTTTCTTCTGTCGATATTAGTTTTACTTCGCTCTAATTTATGTGGTTTTAAACTTAGTAAACAGTTATTTTTTAGTAATCTGTTACTCCTTTCCAACAAGAACACCATAATTGATTATATTGGAAACTGCTTTGCAAGTTAGGGTAAAGAAAATAATTCTAAATGACAACATTAAAAAAAAAATTAAATTTAGAAAAAATTTGAAACAGGGCTTTTGAAATGTTAAGTATATTTAGTCATTGATTTTCTTTATAGGAGCGCTATGAAATCGACATATCATTTTATGGTAAATGGTAATTGTTTACTTTTGCTCTGTCTTCTCAGAATGCATTGGATTTTTTAAATTAAAACTTTAGTTCTTAAACATGCTGTTAAATACCTTTTTCAACAAAAATGCATTAGCTATAAATAATAATCCATGAATGTTTCACCAAACTAATTTTTCAATACTCTCTGAAATAAGATGAAAGTCGAAAATGTCGCATGTATGTCAGCAGTTGCCACACGTTAATAAAATTGTGGTAAGAAATCTATAAGTGCTGGAGTATTCACCGTAGATTTACAGTTTTACGTATTGAGTTAAAGCAATTTTATAGGAAAATATCTGAACATGAGATTTTCCTATTCCCATCCTTTAAAAAATATCTCTTAAAATAACCTATGTATTAGTCATTTTTGGTAGATTTGATACAGAACAGGGCTTCCATCTATATGAAATGCATATGCAAAGATATAAATGTATACGACCTATTATCAAAGTTGTTACAATAGTTTTAAAAATGATGAAAAGCAATTACAAAGATTTTTTCCTGACACTTGAGAGATTGTTGGCATTTTTTTACGAAATAGAAAAATGATTATTCTGGTCACTACGCTTTTTATAACTTCTATTTTCAATCTTCAGTTAACCAGTTCAACCCGAGTACGATCGGTTAATCTTCTACTTCTTTATAAAAATGTATAACAAAAACGAACTTCTAAAAAAAAATCGCATTCACTAAATCTCAAACTGGATACAGACTAAACGCTCCTATTCAGACCATTACGACCAATTCACTTAATTTTTCGCGATCAGATACAGTATATCTCATCCAGTTGAAGAAACGCTGATGTAGGAAAGCTCCATTTTACTTACGCCTTCCTACATTCTCTTTCTTTTCCCCGATCAAGACAGATGACAGCAAAATAACAGCTGCTTTGAGGTTGAATGAATCGTGTCTCGTTCTTGATCGATTTACTGCCTTGACTAAGACAATTGGTCATATGATTATGTCAGGCTCGTGTGACACAGTTTCGTCTTTCCTGATCTCATTCAATAATAATGAAACACTTATATTATATACCACACTTTGAGATAATTTCACCCAACAAAGCTTCATCAATAAATAAAACCATGAACTTTCTTTGAGAAACCTGAAGACTATATTAATGGCATTTTTTATTTTGTGGTGTTTTACTGAATTAAAGGGCGTTCCATGAAGTTTATGGTATTTATGAAGAAATTTATATTCTCTATTTCTTCGCGTTTGACATAAAAAAACAAATAAAAACATATATTTTCCCATAGGCGCCGAGTTAATAAAGCAGGTTCTAAACAACACCGAAACTTAAATCGTAGGCTTAGAGCAATACTCCTTAAGGGACAATTTTGTTTCGTGTGCAGTTGTTTAAATACTAATTATTAGCCTTAAGGTCCAAAAACAAATATTCTAATTAGTTTGATAGTGTTGGATACATTTTAAAAATTTCGAACATAACTCTGTATTTCTCCTCACCATAAAAAAAATTAATTGAGTTTTATCAAAGAAATATCAATAAGTTTGTGCTCTAAACTGACAATGAATTCTAGATTGCAAAAATTTCGCAGTCCTTAGATACATTGTTTTTCTTTTAGTATACACTGTACATGGGAAAGCTTCTTTCCTCAAGTTGAATGCAGGTGGGAATTTTTTTTTGTAGCATAACGTATTTCCTGTACGTATTCCAGACAATATTTGTCGGTCTGTTTTTCAAACACGATTTCACTTCGTCTCCAATAGAAAAAAAAATGAATTTCCGAATTGATAAATGGTTCGTAATTGTTCTACAATAATTTGATTAAACGCCTAACTACATTTAAACTAAATACATAAATTGAAATAAATACATTTCAAACTATCCACGATGTAATTTGTGTCATGTGACACTGAAAATTACTTTCATATTACATATACAGAGGCTGTTCACACATTTTTTAGACAATGTATATTGCATTCACAAAACTAAATTACAAAAAATTCTTGTGTTTTAAATGTTCTATTTGATAGCCCTTATTCTGAACTATCTTTCGACACCGTAATTTTCAGGATAATAATGCCTTTTGAAGTGTCAGAAGAGGTATTCTATCCCATTCCTCCTGAACAGTTTTCCAGAGTCATGTAAGGGTTGTGGGATGACGTTTGGATAATGCAGATTTTAAAAGTCCGAAAGCACAAAAATTCATAGGTGATACATCGGGAGATTTAGTAGGGATATCAGTGAAGGGTATGGCCTTGATACCGTTTTTTTGTTCCATTTCTTTTAGGAAATTTACAGTGGATTTTGATGTGTGACTGCTTGCTTTGTCTTGATAGAGTTCCACAGATTGATGGCACTGTGGGTAAAGCGATGGTATTTCATTCAGAAAAATTGGCGATAAAATATGTTCCTGATAGTATTTGGAGTTAATCTTGACATTTTTTTTTCCACTCTCTTTATTTTTAACTTGCTATTATATGAAAAACCAGCAACAATCATGAATCATTTAGATAAACTTGCTTTCGATTCTGTGAACCATGTACTTAAATTTTTTTCTCCCCTTGTATGATAATAAATTGCTTTTTTTTTGTGCTATAATCATTTAAATACACCATGATTCAACTATTGTGACAATTTTTTTCCATTTTTCTTTGGATAAGTGTTTTTCATATAGAATTCGGCATCGTGACCTGCGTTCAGCGATATGCTTTGGAGAAAGACGATGCACATTGGGTTTTTTCGCTTTCTTAAGATTTAAATCAACACACACACACACACACATTTATCATTTTGTTTAAAGTGGACACCGAGCATTTTAATGATTTTGCAACTGTCCTTTGACTAGGGAGATTTTCTTTTAACATTAAACAACTTACCTTTGCAATAGTCGAAGATGCCCGTTTCTACCTTGGATACTTGTTTGGAATTTTTGTCCCACTTGAGGCTCCAATTTGACGTTTTTTTCCTTTCTTGTTGACGATATTACCTATCGACGCTTTAGATATCACTTGCTTTTCGTGGTATGGTCTGAGACCTTTGCATATTGTTCCTGGTAAATTGAATGGTACTTGAACTACATGAACATTTTGGATGCTCAGGTACTTCCTACTCTCTGGCAATTTTATGGAATGGACGAATGTTACTTCCAGTACGACAACGTTACATGTCATGTTGTAGACTCTGTCAATCAGTGGTATCAATATATGGATGTAAAACGTCTTCCCTGGCCTGCTCAGAGTCCCGACCTAGAACCCATAGAACATTTGTGGGACTAGTTAGAGCGATGCTTATGGACCAGGGAATAACGTCCGATATCTACAGCTGAGCTGGCGACATTCTTGCTGCAAGAATAGACAAAAATACCTTAGCTGTGTATCAAAACCTTGTTGAAAGCATGCCGAGAAGGGTCGCTAGTGTAACTGCACCACGTGGGGGACCATCCCCGTATTAAAGTTTGTCGCAATTCCGGCAGCAAAAATTGACACAAGTCAAAAAATATAAATGTTGATGTTATGTCATTGATAAATATGTATGAGGTGCCCCAGCGTGTTATATTACTATTCTATAGAATATAAAAGAAGTTACTCATCGTAAATACTTACCTAAAATTTAAAAGAAGTTTATTCGACCGCAATATAAATTTTAAAGTATCCTTTTGATGTTTCTCAAATTCTGCAGTTTTGAGTTGCGTCAATTTTCTTACTGAAACGCGATGTATTATTTCCCTTATACCATAACCTGGAATCAATCCCGGCCCATCACCAATACCTCGTTATGTTACGTCTTTAGTTTAACTACTTAATTAAATACGTAAATTTTGTTTTTCGGACGAAATACTGCTTATAATTATTTATCTTTGTTAGAAACATCTTACTTTCGGTCGTTTACTCACAATTCGGTTATTCAATAGAATATATTTTATTTCATTTTTATCATTTTCGTAAAACTTCTTCAAAGAAATTAATCTAAAAATCCCTGCTGCCCCTTTCACATTTAATTTTCTGTTGAACGTTTTAATTATTTTTAAATCTATTCCCATGCAAACAGCATACGATACCAAGTTATCCCTAGAATGAGATTCAGTCTCCTGGAATATGTACTCATGAAGAGACTTTCATTTTACAAATAAGTTCGTCCTTTCAAAAGTATAAATGAAATGTATGTTACATTTGAAACTAGATACCAGAAAACATAGAAACCAGAATCAGCAGAAAATAAATCCAAGAATTCATAGTTTCGTTTAAAACAGAAATTCCATATTCGAAGTAAATTGCTCTTTTGTTTACTGCAAATAGTTTCGTTTCGGCAGAAATGTTTTAGAGCTGCATCTACGAAAGGTTTGCGTTTTTCTTCCATCGAATTATAATAGGATGTTTGATTTGGGAAATCATTAATATTTCATTTGCTTTAGGTTAAAATCTGATGTTTGCTTAAAATATATTTTTGCTCCTACATTAAATATACTTAAAAGTACTTAGATTAAGACGTAAGAATATTTAATGATTAGACAGGTCAGACTTATATTGCGATTAATATATTTCAGAATAAAATAATACAAAACCGCTACAAGTCGGTCTAGCACATAAAACATAAAAGTCATGCGTAAAATTACCGATGATGGTCAATGTTTTTCTATTAAAATATCGGGTCTGAATGATAAGATTTTTATAAACTTAAACTTATATTGTAATTCTGAAGAGTGCTGAACAAGTCTTACCGAATACTACTTATCTTCAATTTAAAAAAAAGGTTTTTGGTTTCACTAAGCAGATGCTTTTTTTCTTCAAATTTTATTTTTTATTTTTTTTCAAAAAGCCTTAGAAGCAAATATTTTGAACATAATTACATTTATTTTCAACTATTCAATGTTAGATTACGTTTCGTATTTTTCAACCACGTTCAGATAGCGAGAACACCTAAGCTGGCATCTCACTCTCCAAACTCCAATGCTATATTTGTAATAATCGCGATTATGTCCTTGAAAATAATGTCTATATTTAAATATATATATATATATATATATATATATATATATATATATATATATATATATATATATATAGACATTATTTTCCAAGTACTTAATCGCGATTATTACAAATATACCGCTATTGTCAACGGTTTTAACTGATTTTAGGACATTTTTGTAACTAATTTTAGTATTCAATTAACAAAGAAACCCTGAAATAATAGTTAATTGGATGATTTTTCATTAGACATAGAGATGGATTTGCTAACAAGTTATTTCTTGACATAAAGTATTTCTTTTTAAAGTTGTGTAATGATTTAAAACATAGCATGATGCAAAAAACATAAAGTTTAAGGAATTCCTTCCATTTTAAAATATATTAGGTTTCAAGTTTCGATTTTAATATAAATATTTCATACAATTGCCTCACAATGACATCTATCACAATTTAATTAAAAATTTAGTATTAATGCAACGAACTCTTGAATTCAAACACGACACGTCATATGCAGGATAAATATTATTGTTTTATAAAACCATCATATTTTCTTAAAAATGATTTTTCAATCAAATAATTTATATATTATTTAATATTTTTAAATTTAGATGATTGAATAGCTAATGATTTTATAATTCTCATAATATATAATTCTCATTTTCATGATAAAATATTTGTCTTAATCGTGTCTGGGCGTCTCAAGAACTCCCACGGATTGAATAAAAAAAAAGTATATAGTTTTGGGGTTTAGTGGTTTAATTCCTCATGGTCCTCATTAAGTACTCTCTTGAATTAAAAAAAAGAGAATTTTCCTTTTTACACATTGCGAAGTTTTATTCGATTCATTCCACCCTTAGATGCTCTATGAATTATAAAAAGGCATTCTTGCCATTTCGGCTCTACATAAGAAGGCCGTATCCATTTATTTATCCCATAGGTGCGCCCATGAATTGAATGAGGACATTTTCATTTCTTTGGATATGCCGGAAAATTAAACAAGGATATTTTTGCTTTTTAACCTCTTTTAAAAGAGAGGGCTTGTCATATCATTAAACCTCCATAAGTTCACCCATGCATTACATAGTTATTCGTGTTTTTTGTGCTCTAGAAAAACTTATCAATTCAAATCTTCTATAGGTGCGTCCATAAATTAAATAAGTATTTGTTTTCATAACACTAGGAAGGGACGCGATTACTTAGTTCTATCATAGAAGTGCTATGAAAAAAAAGGATACATTTTTTAGGTCGGGCTTATGCTCCATAGCCTTACTTTGTGGTTTTATGAGTCAAATAAGGATATATTTGCTTTTCATCTCGACTTTGTGAAGGCTTATACCACCATCGCCTCTCTAGGTTCACTGGTGAAAAAAAAGCATTTATTTGCTTTTAGGGGGTTCTACTACACATGGGTGCACTCACGTAAAAATAATATTTCTTTTTCGAGTTGGAACTGGAGCTTATCTCTAAAGCAACCCCACTACTGTGTTCATATATTCTATTTACGCCTTTGCAATACTACTACAACTGCAATTTAATTGCTACCTTCAATAAGTGTATATGATAAATTATCCAAAACTCAGTTTCCGAAGGAGATATTTTATGTTTATTTTTTCTTTCATTTCAGTGTCGTTCCATTCCTTATTGTACCAGTTTAAGTTAGCGATAAGGGAAAATGGCGATTTTATTCCAATTAGTATTGATGAAAAATGCTATGAAAATGTTCGTTAATTGCGAGGAAGGCTGTTGGAATGAGTGAAATATTTCATGCAGAATATTTAACATGCTAATGTAAATATGTTACATATAATTGTAGTTGTAATTGTGTACTAATTTCAATTGTCATTTAATGACACACTGGAATGTGGGAGGAACATTTTTTTGTTCTGTTTTACACAACATACATGGCTAATTTTAAAACAATTTTTAATGCAAATTCTCAGTGAAAAAAAATCATCTTTCTTATGAGGGAATATTAGTGTGTTCCCAATACATAACTAGACCTTGAATTATTTTACTGCCCTTGAATGCTACCAGCCAAGTTAGCTTTTCGTATCATATGATTATCGAATATGATTATTTTATCTTCTGAGCATCGCGATATTTTTGAGTACTGCAGCGTTTCTCTTACTCTACAACGCAGTTAATGAATAAATACCTACGTATATTGGTTGAAGAAATTCTTGAATTCTTCAAAACCTTTAAATTTTAATTATATTTTTCCTTTTCCTAAAAGAGGATCCTTTGCAAAAATTATGTTTCTCCTTCCTTTTGAATATAATAATTTGGAAAGTTTCCATTGTTCATTTGCTTAGAATAAAAACATTTGCAAAATCCACCATTGTTAATTTTCTTAGAATGTACTAATTTGGAAAGATTCTATTAGTCATTTCCTTAGAAGATTATTATATTTTGGAAGGATTATGTTATAGATTTCCTTGGAATATAATAATTTGGAAAGGTTCTATTTGTCATTACCTCAGAGTATACTCTTTTGGAAGGATTTTGTTGTTTATTTCTTTGGAATATTTGGAAAGATTCTACTGGTCAAGAAAATCAAAACTGATATGAAGTTATCAGGATGAGAGGTACGTGCTTAAACCCTCAGAGAATTAGTGTTCCTGTAACCGTGCTATTTAATTTAATGTGATTTTTATCTATACTTTACATTTGTAAAAACAAGCTATAACAGTATTATTTTGTCCTTTCAAACTTAACTGTTGGAAATAATACGATTTATGACTGATATATCGAAGCATTTCAGTAAGCAATTTACGTCTTTCTCTAGACAGCCTTTAATTAAACTCCATTAAATACTTCCATCCACATACCTCAATCATCAAATACAAGCGATTCTAATCTAGAATTTCGAGGAAACATGATTCCCTGATGTCAAAAATAATGGACCAAAAAATATTTTTCGTCGAAGAAAAGAGTTTATTCCCTTTTATTCGATTGAAATCCATTCCAGCATTTCATAAGAAACCCGAGATTAGATTCCATTGAATTAAAAGGCGATTTTGCAACTGCGCCATTTTAGGCCTGAAATTCGATATCCTGTAAGAATCGTTTCCTTGCAGTGACGTACTCTATAACCATTACCGTTCAAATCGTCTTTCTGTGAACCCATCCAATCACGGCGGCCCAAATTGTCGGTGTAGAAATTTCTAAATTCTATTGTTCTTCGACAAACAGCCGAGCTTTGTTTTTATTCTTCTTTTCAATTTTTATTTTGTTCATTTTCTTCCTATTTTATATCTTTGAAGTGATTTTTGGAAATGGTTCCGGTTTCAGATTAACTCTGTGATGTCGTATCAAGAAGAATGGCAGGGTTTTTGTGTTGTTTGTTTCCTTGGCATGTGTTTTTTTATTCAGCGTCGGTATGAATTGTGTAACATTAGAAGCAAAGCTGAGCTTTAATAAATAGAGCAATATGTCACGATTTCGAATTTGACGTGGAGTACCTTTTCTTATATAAATGGATTAAAAATGAGTTTAGCAAACAGTTTTGATAATCTGTATAATGGTTAGAAAGTTGCTTTTCCGTATCTGAAGGCATGAGTTCGAGTTTCAACCTCAACATTGTATAATTTAATAACCGCATCAATGAATTTGGCCAGGAGTTTCTGTAGCACTGCTCCTTCCATGTACTATTTCCCTACAAGTACTGAATTTTTATCATATGAATAATTCATATTGTGGATTTGGAGCTGAATGTAATATTTGGACTAACTTTAAGGAAAATTTATTGATTTCGTGTTACATATAAGCAAAAGGAAAAACGCTAAAGTTAAATGTGCGAGAGTCTACATATTTACATACATTAAATGATTTGTGGAACATCCTTTTAGGATGAAAAAGTATTTAAATGTACTTATCTTATACATCGGAATAAGGCATTTCTATGAAATCATTTCATAAAATGAAATTGTAATGTATCTACTTTCTTCTTACGTGCTATAGGGATCCTATCTTTTATTTTCCATACAGCAGGTCGCGGTTACTAACCATTTTGGATTGTAAATTCATGTATGTTGATGCTAGACCTTGGTAGAAATTGATTTGCTTAACTTTTATTGATGGTGACCACTAGTTGGTATATATTCTAAACGCTAATTGTAAATAGTTTCTCAGGCACTCTTTGCTTACGTCCTTATTATGAAGATACTTAAGTCCTTGTTAAAAATATTCTTAGGTCCTTGTTTTTAAATTATGCATACCAAAAGATGTCACAAAAAAATAATTTCATTGAGTTCCGTATTTTTTCAATAAAAGAAACAAGACTGAATAGTTCATAAAACGTGTCATATTGTGTTGAGGCAACATAATTGTTATTGACGAGTATTGAATGAACTAAACATGAGTGGAACTTCAAATGAGTGGTCTCACTTGACTGATTTCTGGCACTGGGGTCTGGGATTTTTCTGATTCAAGGAACACTATGGTGACAACGATGCTCCAGGGCCAGTAAGAACTTTTGAGAGTTTCAACTGTGAGTTTGTTGATAAGCTCGCTCCTGATCTGTCATCCACGTTCCGCATTTTTAAACTCTGAATGCCCCCACGAACGATTCCAAGATTTTCTAACCTGTCGGTTGCTCTACACACAATAAAATCCAGTTTCCTTCCAAACGATCTGACCAATGCCAGAAAGAGCCATCATCTCATATTCAATCAGTGTGCCTTCTTGATCCCTCCCAATTCCTCGTACTCACACGCTATAATGGAAGTTGTTCCATTTGATATTGAGCTTTCATATTGTTTGAGTCGTTCCGTATTGTTTGTTGATTTTATACGTTCTTTCGCATTTATACTTGTCATGCTTTGGGGACAATCCTTAGTTCCGTAGACATACTGTGAAGTTACGTATTATTCTGACCATGACCGCTATCATATATGGAGCTCAAGATTTAGTTTCATCCATCAGAGCTTGGAGCTACAGTTCGATTCACAACTCTTAATTATCTCATGACAACTAAATGAATCTATTTTTAATAAAATTATATTTATCGTTATCTTTGTTTCTACTAAAAAGTACTTGTAATATTTTTTTTATTTCTCTCCTTTTCTTCTATGCGAGTCTCTTATCATCTGCTCATTTAGAAGTTCGATACATCAGTTGTTTGATATGTTTTGCTTCGGTCAATTATTCCGCATATAAATGTGGTATACAACATTATATGCGGAAAAACAGCGTTATGAAGTTCAATGCCTGATGTATTTAATTTTTTGTTAATTATGCAATTATGCTTTAGTATATAATCTGTAGAGGCCATGGAGCTGCTCACAAGTCCAAGTATGCATACTTGCAGTTGAGATTTTTTTTTCAGGATTCAGAGTCGTCCATATCAGTCATCAAAGCTACAAAGCTTTGAGGAATGTCAAAAATTTCCTATTGACACCGAGACTTCCCAACATCGAGTACCTGTTTCCGCAACAACTTCCTTAAATAAGGTAATAATTACTACAAATTATGCAAAATTCGAGGTATTCATCAATTGTCTATTACTTTCAACTTGTCAGTGTTGTAAAATTTGAGGAATCTGGGAATGTTCCAAATTGCCAGAGTAGGCCAGTTCGATCATTCATCCACAGTTTAACCTCAGGAAAACGTTATAATGTGTGGACATTTTTTTATAAATGAGCATGTATTGTCCAAATCGTCACGTCACATAGTAATTTCAAAAGTACTTTTCCTCCTGATGGAGAATTGTAAGAGTAAAGTTTAACATTTTCACATACCAAATTCAATTTTACCAACCTTTCAACTAAAGGAGCGTGGCATCGAAAGAAATTCAATTTTGCTAGTTTGATGCTAATAATGATTGATGAGGGAAAAGTTGAGATGAATCGCATTTATTACTCCGATGAAATACACATAATTTTTAAAACTAGGTAAATTCGCAAAATTGTCCACATTAGGATGCATGAAATCCTTTATTTAAAAAGATTAATCCTTTGCACCCCAAAATGTAACAGTCAGGTGTCCAATGAATGCTAAATAAATGATTGGGAATTTTGTCTTTCAAAGTCATGCTAATACCACCTCTTACATTGAAATGTTAGAGTTGAAGTTATTCCTGAAAATACGCACAGGACATAGAAGTCACAGTACATGGTCTGTGCAAGATGGAGCTAGGTCACATCGGATATAATCCCTAAACAGCATTTAGATGCACATGTTTGATATTATGAGAAAGTAACTGGTTGCGTAGAATGTTCGCCTTACAGCTCTGACCTGAATCCTTGTGAATTTGTAGGTGGATATCTGAAGGAAAGATGTGATAAGAATGCCCTTACATCATCGAATAACTGAAAGAAGCAATCAGAAATAAAATACTGGTGTTTCCAAACTACTTTCTTAAGACTGTAACTGAAGCCCTTAACAAAGGTCTAAAATATGTTACCTATGCCTTTATATACCAGCAAAAGAAAATGCATCCCATTAAATAAAGCGTAATTTCGATTTACAGGTATGCAGTTAAACTTGTAAATAACAAAAAAACAACAGGTATAAAGTTTCGATTCACAACTGCATTCCAGTAAGAAATGTCATTTTTCTGCAAGTTCATCAAATTATGTCTAGACGGAAAAGGCATTTTTTGTCTAATTCTAGAAAGGATTATATAAATCAGGATACAATTTATCATATGCACTTTATTTGCTCGTCACGTTTCATTCGCAAGAAGATTCATAAATTCTAAACCCATTTTTTCAAAGCAGAATTGGATCAATATACATCGTATTCTTATCCAAAATTAAACTTTGTACATTCTTCTTTAGAATTTGAAATTTTCTGTAAAGAGTAAGGCCAATATGGCTTATCAAAATTCTACGAACATACCTTCAACGGTATATATATATATATATATATATATATATATATATATATATATATATATATATATGTTACGTAAATCATTCACTTATCAAGACTAGTGACTTTTTGAATACCAGTAGTTGAAATCTGCAAAGCTAAAACATATTTCGAAAAATAACAGAACCTTCGTACATCATTATGTACTTTTGAGTAAAATTTTTCATTAACGTTATTATGGTACATTTATGTTAATGTTTACTTATTACATTAACATTTATGTTAATAAATTACTTGGTGTGTTAATCATATTAAAATAATTGCATAAATTCGTTAATAAATGCATTAATCAGGTTATTTGTGCTGGAAAGAAAAATATTCGCATTTCTTGATGGTCTTAAGAGTTATAATCGCTGCATATTTTAGGATTACTTCAAGATGCACATTTGAATTATATGTGATAAAACTTTCGACACTAATAAATGCGTAAAAATATATGACATTTTGTATTGACTTCTGAAATCTCGAGGGAGGAAAATCGAAGAGAGTGTCTTAAATTGAGGTACGTGTTACAAATTATTTTGTTTAACTTTGAGTAGTTTGTTTAAAGGAATTCTCACCTTCTTTATTCAGTTTTTAATTTTACCCCATACCTATTCAACACAATTGTGCAAAAGAATTATTTTTCATAAAAGAATGTTAGCATCATTTAAGTGTAAGAAAAAATAATTTTAATAGCATTTTAATTAATTTCTCCATCGATTCTACAATTAACTTCGTACGAAATATGCATACATGTTGTATCCAACCATATAATCCATTACACATTCGTCACACTTCTGCTGAAAGTTTTTTTCTAAAGTGGCCACTGCAGAAGTTGATTTTGAGTTTTCGAGTGACTACAAACGTTACCGTGCATTATTTTTTCAGTAAAAATAGCGAATTTTCGGCGAATGATCTTGTACTTAGTTTTTCTATGAATATGTTTTACTTGTGCCATTCTTGCACATCGTATGCGATATTTTCGAACTTCATCATCAATATGAGAGGATGGTAAATTAAATTGTTACAGCATTCGTGACAAATTTAGTTTGAAGCAAACGCAATGATACAAACGTATAAATACAAACAGAAACAAAATTCCGATCCTTGCAAACAAATGCAGAATTCTTGAAAAAAATTCTGTTCTAGCGTGTTGCATTTCGATTTCCTGAATATATTCTGAAGTAGAACGATGCTACCAAAAACTTGAACGATATTGAAAAGACAATAATGAATTATAAGCAAAAATAACACATATTTATAATACTTGGGAATCCTCAAATATGACCGCAATATCTCGTTGTCTACAAAAATATCCCCCCAAAAAAAAGAAGTATAAATCAAATGAAAAAATTAGCCAATAATTCTATGGTTTCCTGATACCGAGTAGCAAAATTATGCTTTTATGATCAATGCGTTTATCGTTTGTACTTTTCGTATTCCATTAGAAAATTTGAGCAAACGCAAAATTGAATTGTCTAAACATTTTTTCTTCTACAATCAAATAATTCTAAATTATTTGCATCATAGGAAGTAATAAAAAGTAAGTTCAAACATAAATTTTAAAATTTAATTTTTTTAAAATTGTTTTTTAAACAACACTGCTAAAGCAATCTGAGAGATGACATCTATCGTTTTATACACAATGTTTGAGCTTATCATTTGGACTTTTCTTGTTCCATTATGAAATTTAAGAAAATGTAAAATTAAGGCAACCTAGCACCTTAAAAATGATAAAGAAACAGTAAAAAGTTTTGGGCTTAAAAAGTTGCTTATGCTGTTTAAAATGTTGTCCGAGAAAATCAGACCAATTCTTGTATTTTTTTAAGTTATAAGGATTTTGTGCGTGTATACCTGTGCCATCATAGTGTTTCGAAACCAAACCTAACCGCACTTGTGTGTCTGCAAAGCATCTATATTTATTTTCGATTAATTAAAAGAAATAGCTTAGAAGATGAAACGTTTTTTTTTTTTGTAAATGTTGCTGATACAATGGCTTTTTTTAATTTACATCAGTATTAGAGCTGTAAGAGTAAATTCTAGCAATAATTTGAGAAAAAAGAAGGTTTAAGTTTTGGTTTTCTGTTTAATATTTGTTATTATGTTGCTTCTTTTTCTGTTTATACCTTATTTTTAATTATACCTAAACGTAAACGACAGAGCTGAGAAGGTATATATATATATATATATATATATATATATATATATATATGTATATATATATATATATATATATATATATATATATATATATATATATATATATATATATATATATATATATATATATATATATATATATATGTGTGTGTGCGTGTGTGTGTGAGATACGCTGACGAGCCAAAACATTATAGTCATTCCCACATTTTTCAATGAACTCTTCTCGATCACATGGAGGGCACGTGATTAAGTGAAAATGGTATTTAACTACTGCTGGAGTAGGTAAGTAATCATTCTTGCACTTACTTTTGCTAGTGATGGGAAATGCCGCTGATCTAAGCTAATTTGATAAATGACAGATCGTAATGGCCCGAGGACTCGGAACGAGTATCACCGAAACTGTACGACTTGTAGGTTGTTCAAGATCTGCCGTTGTTTGTATTCATGCAAAGTGGATAAATGACGGTGACACCAGCAGCAGACGCCAAGGTTTTGGTCGTCCATGTGTCATAAAAAAGTTAAATGACGTTGTAGACTGTCCCGCTTGGTAATCGGCGGAGACAATGGCTCAGCTGACAGCCCAATGCAATGCAGGTCCACGCTCAAGTTTTTTGAACACACAGTTCAGCGGACACTTTTGGATATTAGACTGAGCAGTAGACGTCCCACTTGTGTGCCTCTGTTGAAGAAGCATCATCGTCAACTACGCCTACAGTGCGCCCGCGAACATCGAGACTCGACATGGATGAGTGGAAGAGAGTTGCCTGGTCAGATGAATCCCGATTTCTCATTCATCACGTCAATGGTCGTGTCAGGGTACGCCATCTGTCAAGCGAACAGTTTCTCCCCTTTTGTCCAGCAGGTCATACAGAGGCTGACTGCGGTATTATGCTTTGGGGGACGTTCTCATGTGTGACTCTGAGACCCGTAGTTGTGGTAGAACAGAACATGGACGCTCCAAACTATCTCATCATCATTGCGGATCACCTACACCCTTACATGGCGTCTGTCTTCCCAACTGGAAATGGAATCTTCCAGCAGGACAACGCCCCGTGTCAAAAGGCTCGGATTGTGTTGGAATGGCTCGTGAAGAATACTGATGAATCTTCCTTACGTCCTGGCCACATAAACTGCCGGATATAGCACAATTAGGGTGTCGTGGAGCGGCAGCTCAGAGTTCATACACCACCATGTCCGAATATCTCGACTTTGTGTGACCGCTGCTTAGACATTTGATACAACCTGTCCCCCGTCATGTAGCAAGAACTTTTGGCAACTATGCCCAGGCGAGTTGCAGCTGTTTTGCAGGCCAAAGGAGGCGCAACGCGTTATTGAGTAGGTGGTCATAATGTTTTGGCTCTTCAATGTATATGTATATATATATATATATACGACGGAAAAAAGTGGGCGTTGCCATTCGAAAATTTCGAGTTTATGTACCTATAACCGTAATTAGGATTGTTGTTATGCATTTTGTTGTCGTTCACAGAATTCTGAGCTCATACCTCTAAATAACTATACCTGGAATTTCATGTTGATCAGTTGAACGGAACTGCCTGTAAAAGTCCATATATCGGCAGTTTTTTTATGACCACCCTGTATATTACAAAGGTTTGGTTTCCGTTATACAACTATCTTTAGAATGGGGATGCCAACACATTTAATAATAATTATTAAATATACCAGCGGCTTGCTT
The DNA here is from genome assembly GCA_947359465.1 of Metellina segmentata. Classification (NCBI taxonomy): domain Eukaryota; kingdom Metazoa; phylum Arthropoda; class Arachnida; order Araneae; family Tetragnathidae; genus Metellina; species Metellina segmentata. The sequence goes on from OX375881.1 coordinate 69,763,886, forward strand.
CTGACGCACATTTAGAAGGATGTTCCAAGGTCCATGACAAATGAGAGTCTATACAGCATGATTTGGTCCAAGTGTCCAAATAAGAATTTTGTGTCAAAAAAACATGTCGAAACGGCCACATCAGAAGCAGTTTGCGAGTATAATATAGGGGTACTTTCAACTATTCAACGTATTCCGAAAGCTGTTGGGATTAGGTTACGATCTGATACTTTAAACGTGGACCTATAATTGTTGCTCGAAAGAACTATCAGCGAAAGAACCGTTTAAGTGCCAAATTTCAACACGTTCGAAAATTAGTAAAAAGAGCAATCAGAACAAAGGAATCAACTCTTAAAAAAAGAAGGGTTCGCTTATAGCCCAGGGAAGTTTTAAACTTCACTTATATGTAAAAAGTAGTTATAGTAACAATTTTAATCATTTTTATTTATAATTTTATTGCATAAGTTTAATTTTAAACCTTTAAACTGCTTTTCTCTTACTTCATTTTTTGTAGTCTTATAATGCAAAATGCAAAGGCTTTTTTAATTTTCAATCAATTGACTTCAAAATTTTTTACATTATATGTAGAATCTTATTATGAAGTACCGGTATAAATTTTTAGTTATAAAATATTGAATTTTTTTTACAAATATAAATATGCAGTAAAGTGGCTTTTGTAATATTTTACATAACATTTCAGTTATTATTTTTTATCTCAAGATGTATTCAATGATCTTCAATTCCATACCTACAAATTTAAATTATAGTTAAAGGGAGAAATCAAGCTTATAACATAATAATTAAATAAAATACATTTTATAAATTCTTAAATTTTTCAATTTTTTTTATAAAAATATTTTTTAGCACATTTAAAAAAAATATTGCAATTGATAGTTTGAATTTACATGTATATATATATATATATATATATATATATATATATATATAATTCTCTGGCATGAGAACCTTCACAAATTTTGTCTAAAACTGTTGTCAGTAAAAAAAAAAAAAAATTTAAGGTTCTGGTTTCCCTAAATGTTCTAAATATTATTTTTCTTCATCAATCAAATATTTACAATATTTTTTCATCATGGGAAGAAGTAAAAGTCAGTTGAAACATGAATATTATAATTGAATTTGTTTAAAAAAATCGTTTGATACTCAATGTCATTTCTATGGCTATTTCAATATTTCAAATTGCTTTTGGCTTAGGCCTCAAATCAATTTTAGGCTTCTTAGGAGTCAATTTTTTTCAAATTCCTTTCTTAGTGCCCCCCTACGGTATACGAAGAAACACTCTGCAAAATTTCAGCTTTCTAGGACTTGTAGTTATTGAGATACAGTGATGAGTGGTAAGTAAATATACACAGTCCAGTCACATTAATGTGACCACCTGTCAAAAGCCACATTAACCACCTTTGGCAGAGGGGACCGCTGCGAGACGTGCAGGAAGAGAGTCAATTAGGTTTCTGAAGGTGTTCACTGGGATATTGAGCCAATGATGAGTGCACCCAGTGAATGCCAGGAAAACATTCCCCAAACCACAATGCTCCCTCCTCAAGCCTGGATCCTTCCGGCAATTGTAGCATGTTATTTGCTTTTAGACGTTTCACGCCGTATACGCCAACGTCCATCTGTCCGATAGAGCATAAAATGTGATTCATCGGAAAAAGCCACCTGTCGCCACTCTTTGGACGTCCAGTTGCGGTACTGGCGTGCAAATTCCAGCCTTCGTCGCCGATGAACAGCAGTCAGCATAGGTGCATTAACCAGGCGTCTGCTGCGGAGGCCCATGCGCAGCAACCTTCGCTGAACCGTTGTTCAGGATACACTATTGGTAGCCCCTTGGTTCATCTGGGCGATCAGTTTCTCAACAGTTACACGTCTATTTGCCCGAACGCATCTCCGTAGCCTTCGTTCGCCTCTGTCATCTATAGACCGTGGTGCACCACATGTGCTACGCCGCTGATTTTGGATAGTGCCATTTTGCCATGCACGGTATACTTTTACCACGGCGGCACGCGAACTGTTCACAAAATTATCCGTTTCCGAAATATTTCAACCCTTGGCCTGAAAGCCAATAATCATGCCTTTTTGGACGTCGGATAAATCGCTACGTTTATGCATTTCGCCAACGATTGAAATGCTTTCCGATGCCCTAGGACATCATTTATATACACTCCACTGCAATGTACTGCCACCTGCCTTTTGTGATTGGTTATAACACTTTGACGTAGAAAGTAGGTGCTGGTCACATTAATGTATACTATTGTTTTGAAAGCCTTCTGTAAATTTTGCAATAAAATACTTTGAAGTACAAACTTTAATGAAACACACCATAAGGGATCTTAGACCTATTAAAGTTTAGAACGTCTGTTGGTGTTGTTTTGAAACTGGCAACCGTTAATCATCTTCTCTCTTTCATTATTGACAAATATCGGCAATTTATTGTTACTTTTAAACCTCTTGATAACCAAATTGTAAAATGTTTGTTCTGCAACTCAGTTTAGAAAATGCTGCAGCTAAATTTATCTCGAACGACCGATGGTGTCTTTTCGACGTTAAGTACATTTGCCAATCTAAATACCTGTCGCTAAGCAAGAAATTCACCATAGAAACCAAGCAGATTTCTAATCACTATTCATTTAAACTGTGCTTTTTAATTCGTTTATTTTGCCCTCTTGAATGTCTTAGAATCCCTTTTAAGATGAAAATTGGTCAATATTAATCGCGTGTATACTTATGAATCAATGGCTGTTATTATTACAATAACTGTTGTTCACAGGTGATTTGTTCATTTAGCAGACACAAGAACGATGACACGCAGAATTTGTGTACTGAAGAAATTGAAATTATGTTGCGAGAACTATCTGAAACTAAATCTGATTGTGCATAGCTCTCTTCTCTCAAATTTTTATTAAAATTTTAGTTGAAATTATTTAAATTAAATTTTTATAAGGTATATATTCAGATTATGAAAAACCCTAGCAAACTTGATGAAATTTACATATGCTGTTAACAATACCTTGAATAATTTTGATTTATATTAATTGGGATAGTACAGAATGGTATACATAAAATAGGTAAATTATTGCTTTTTTTTGTAGCTGGATATATTTTACTTGTAAATTAAGAATTTCAATTTTTCGAAGCTAAACTCCAATGAGCCCGTTCAGGGTTTAAGATTCTATGGGTATAAGAGCGCCAAAATTATAAATCAAAATCCTAGTTAGGAACAAACCTGATACGCATTAAATCTGAAATTTAAAAAGTAATTAATACGTAATCAATGTGCACCTAAAAGAAAAAGAAAAGTAGTAAAAGTGTTCAGTAAGAAAATGATGCACGGAAACTGCCGGAATTATTACTGCAGTACGTCAATGCTTGTTATAATAATTTCGCTTATAAGTAACAATTGCTTATTACAGAGACAATTTATACTGTAATAAGTAGGACAACTTTTTTGTTGCAGTAAAAATGAGAAAAGTTGCATTTATCATTCCCTAAAATTTATGGAAATAAAGTTGCATTTATTTTTGATACACTGAATTCTAATATAAATTATTCGCAAAAAATGAAAAATGTTCAAAATATATTGATAATTTTAGTCGTGTACAACAGTATTATAACACATACTGAAATACATAAGAACATTGAATGGCCAATCCTTGGCCAGTAATCTCTTTAACATTGAAAACATGCTTCAGCCGCAGTCATATAATATGCTGTATCGGATAGTAGAAGCGCAAAATCTTTTCGCTCAACATTTAGATATTTTAAAACGTCATCTACAAGGCGAACACCATATTGATGATCGACACTCACCTCGCAAACTCTGCAGTCGATTACGCAAGTTTCCTATGGATTATCAAGAGTGCCAACCAATGTGATAAAGTACTTCTTGCAATTTATTTCACTTTCGTCTGACATATGTGATCGAAGGGTTGTTTCAGAGAGCAAAAAATGAAATAGTAATTTGATATTAATTAATTTTAAGTTATATTTTAAAAAGTTGCAGGTGGTTGCATTTATGCAAAAAGTTACATTTATGCAGAAAGTTGCATTTATGTTGCGGTTATAACTCACTTACTATAAACCCCATGAAGGAGGAATTTTGGTTTTAGTACTTAACATGCAGCATAGAACGAGTGAAAAAAAGTTGCATTTGTTGCAAAAACTTGCCCTAGTAATAAGTCATTGCTCATTACAGTATAAATTGTAAATAATATGCATCTAATATATATTTGATAAATTAACATTAAAATATGCATAAATATTATGCTGCCAACGAAAATAAGAAATGTTCTGTTTTTTAAAATTTCGTTTGTTTGTGTGTATTCTGAGCTTTTCAATAGATAAACTTCAATTTTTGGGTGGAACAAATAATCATACGCGTATGAAAATATTATAAATTAAGCTTAATGTTTGCTAAGATGACAAATATGTACTAAGGATATCGTAAAGAAAATATCGTGATAATACGCAATTTACAGTCTGGTGTCGTAACGACTCCAAGTATATCTTTCTAGGGTAACGTGAGTGTTGGCCGTACTAGCGTTAATCCCTAAAATGTTACATTTGGACGGCTTATGTAGTGGATAAACGTTTAGAATGATAAAATGTACAACAGGGCTAATTTACCTCTAATATATTATGCGGTCTCTATGGGTCTGATGCAAATTTTGCAGCGATAATTTATCAGATCAATTAAGTGATCCAGAAGCGCATACGCAAATGTTTGTCTTTCTTGTATTAAAGCAGTTTGAAGTTTGCAGAAAGCAATAGAACATTATACGTGACATAGATTAATCTCTTTAGGGTGCTTAAAAATTTTCGATGGGATTAAGGTCATGAAGAGCTTTAGCCACTCCTACGTTACCTTCATTTTAGGAGGATTCTTCTTGAAGAAGATATTCTGGAAACATTCTCTCCACATAGATTAGCGATCCATATCTACCATTAACAGTAATTCCGTACATATTGTACCAACTTAAACTAGAAATGTATGTACATGGCACGACGTTGATCCACGTATGAATGCAGGAATATTAATCTTTCATTGTGGTGAGCTCAAAACAATATACATGGACCAACAATTTAATGAATTTTAAGATGTTTTATTCTCCATAGAGATTAATAATTATAAAATGTTTTACTGCATCTGGAGTTTCCATTAATCTGTGAAAAAAAAAACTTTGAACCACAATCAAACATATACGCTTTACTAAAAATAAGGTGCTAATGTGTTATTTAATATAATTTTGTTGCCAACTTTTGGTATCTAAGGATGGAATTTAGTTTGTTTTGTACACTAACTATATCATGAAGGTTAAAACATACTGTTATCGCCTGATAATAACGGTCAATAATATAATATTTTTTAGAGCAAAGATGTCGATGGACATTTGTGCATTCCAATAGTCCTCTACCAGATATTGGAATTTTTTTACTAATAAGCTCAAGTGGTGTGGACATTGCATTGTTTGAGTATATGTGGATTGAAGAAATGGTAATGAAGCAAGACATACTCGATTCTGTAATAGACTATTCAGTTTCTAATTTACAAGTAGCCTAACATTATTTTCAGTCGTATATGTATAATAGCCTGATGGCTAATCTAAATTCCTTTACTAAATGCTTTGAAACCTGAGACATAAGTTCTTTGCTTTATGAAAACGTGTGATTTTCAAGATTCAAACATAACCAATATACCTTCGCTTTAATTTTGGAAATACCAATATTCCATTCAAAGATCCTAGTAGGCTTCTATCATACACTTCCACTCAAATTTCTCTCTCTCAATGCTAATTTCGAATTCTTACTTTTTTTTTGGAGCATGGGTAGAATAATAAAAACGTTATATCGTAAATTGCAGCGAGTACTTTGTTACATTTTTATTTTAGTATTGCAGCCTTTAAAGTGGAAGAACATTATGAGACAAAATAGTAAGAGATAACACAACTTAATCTTATTCATAACTTAACAAAGAGCTTTATCGTACTATTTTTAGTTATAATATGCCTTTTTTCTTTATTCTCTAAACCTTCCGTCTATCCTTGTACATTTCTTTCATCTTTTAGTAGTACCCATAAAACAAAAAATGAAAACTCTGGTAAATGTTTTCCTTTTCTTTTAGTAAAAAACATTTTATGCTGTGTCCCTGCTTCGTTTGCATTCTAAAGTGGTACTTTCAACTTGTCTGAAGGGCCTTTGAAAACAAGGGCCATGGTTATGTCGCGAAAGCTCTTAAAAGGAAGAATATATCAAGTTCGAGTAAAAGCTGAAAAAGATGTCTACATGTAGACTTTTATATCTGAGACACTAGAACAGACATAAACTTAGAAAATAAACCGTTTTTGTTTGTCAGGCAGCATGCGACGATATTCCTACAGTCGCACATCATATTCAAACACATCATACTGAATATATACTGTCGATGAGTATGCATGTATTATATAAATATGCATATGTAGATATACTATATATGTATATTCCGGTGAGCTTTAATATAAAATGATCACAATTTAATCTTGTATCCTTCATTTAAAAATTTACATCTTTTTGTGCCACATGGAGTGAATTTTCAAAATAGTTAACAAAATGGCATTATTTACTGTAGATAATTTTTCGCAGCTTCGAAACATGAATTTATATTTTTATTATGTGATCAAAATTGATGAAAAAAAAAACATTTAGGAAATTGAAATAACAGAAAAAAAAGATTGGTTGGATTTTATGACACAAAAGCCAAATTTGGCCACGTTGTGCAAAACACAAGTCCGTATAGTCAAGTAATGGACATACACTTTACAAGTAATGTTTTACTGATACAGAAGATCTAAATACATATAAGGTAAGAAATAGCAATGAACACTTCGCAGGCAACAAATCGCAGGTTGCTAGAATATTGGGTAAACCCAATGAGCCACGGCGGCACCATAGAATAATTGGCTTGACGATATATGAAAATAAATTGTCACATAACAAACTAAAAGTTTAAACTACACCTGTAAATTAATTTGTGTTAATAGTTTGTGTAAAATAACGTTTGTAATACATTCTACATACAAGCAAACATTTGTAGGACTAAAAATACTTTGGACTTACATGGGATGAATTTAATTTAAAATGCAATCAAATCAATCATCTCTTAATATATTGAACTAATAAATACTGATTCCAAATCATTATATTTCTCTGCAATGCTTGAACACATTTAAAGAGAGCTTCTTTAATAAATAATTTCTCGAAACAACCATTAATACCGAGCATGAATTACAATCATATCCGAGTACAAATATTCAAACGTAAACCATGTGCCAAGTTAAGTAAACGAAAGAGTAAATCCATTAAAATTTATGAATAAGCTGGTGCAGTGGTGGAAACTTAATAAGATTTTGTAATGAGAAAGACGTTTTTGCTTTGCATAATACTCTTTCATTCCCCTTCAACTATAGAGTTCTTCAAGAAAAATCCTTAAAACCAACGACTCCAATCTAAAACGCATACGAACATTGCATTCTTTGTGAGTCGGCAATATTTTAAAAGATAGGAGGCGGAAAACGGACCAAATCCTTGGAGTGTACTCAATTTAATCTGTTCGTGCCTTCAAAGATTCAATTCCGATGCTATACTCACTGAAAAGAACGTCTTATGTTTTCCCCCTCATGTCCTTCTCGTTTTTTTATACTTCACCATTTTCTTTTTATTTTGACAGCTTTAGCTTTTCAAGGAATGGCAACGTCAAGTTTCTTTCTCTGCACCGCTTCTTTGTACAGGAACTGGAGCGGGACTCGTTCAAAGAAAATGGCTCTGTTTTACTGACTCTGTGCAACGATTCTTGAAGTTCGCCAAGTACTCAATGTCTTCGGATGGTGTATTTTGCTTTTTTCTCTTCTGCTTTTTTGCTACCTTCTCTTCGGCTAGGGGAGAACTCTTTGGTCGAACGCGCGTGAAATTTGATGGTTTCTATTGAGCAAATAAGTCGAATGTACGTATATGCCTTCCACATCGGCTATGCGTCATGTGTTTCCACAAGCTCTGTTCACAATTTGCTGAAGAATGCATTATTCAAACCGCCTGCTGTCAATTAGATTCGAGGGGTTTATTTTTGTATGAGAAATTGGAAACGTTCGCTTTTCGTTGCTGATAGAAGTGGAAGTGAAGTGTGAAGTGAAATCAAAAGTTATTACTGTTCGGTGCTGTTGTTGATGCGAAGATTGCTGATGCTGACAAGGCAAGCGAGACGTTTTATTCTCCTACATAGTAAAACTTCGTTTTTAAAATAATTTTGCTGAACTTGAAATATCTAGTGGTTTTCTCTTGCATGACCTGGAGAAAATTTGCTCGCTAAGTAAGTTTTGACGAAAAGAACATGCATCATATTGTACAGTTGTATGTAGAATTAAATAAATTATAAATTCAAATTTGCAAGTATGTGTGAAATAGGATACATTAAAGAAAGGAACTAAGTTACATAGAAGATGAGAAATGTTTATCAAAGTTTTATTTCAATTAATTAATTTTATTCAAATTTCCTCGCTAAGTAAGTTTTGACGAAAGGAACATGCATTATAGTGTACAGTTGTATGTAAAATTAAACAAATTATAAATTGAAATTTTCAAGTATGTGTGAAGTAGGCTACAAGAAAAGAAAGGTACTAAGTTCGATAGAAGATGAGAAATGTTTATCACAATTTTATTTCAAATTTTAATTCATTTTATTCAAATTTGCTCGCTTAGTAAGTTTTGACGAAAGTAAGATGCATCATAGTGTACTGTTTTATGTAAAATTAAATAAATTATAAATTGAAATTTGCAAGTATGTGTGAAGTAGGCTACAGGAAAGAAATAAACTGAGTTCGATAGAAGATGAGAAATGTTTATCAAAATTTTATTTCAAATTTTAATTAATTTTATTCAAATTTGCTCGCTAAGTAAGTTTTGACGAAATGAACATGTATCATTGTACATTTGTATGTAAAATTAAAGAAATTACAAATTGAAATTTGCAGTTATGTGTGAAGTAGGCTACAAGAAAAGAAATTAACTAACTTCGATAGAAGATGAGAAATGTTTATGTTGGAAGTGTCATATTTGGCCAAGCTGTGTCAAACAAAATACATATACCATCAAGTGATAAACACACACGCTAGGTTGGGCACAAATGGATTTATCGATAACATTTTTGCAATGGTTTTAAAAAATTTGCTTATTGTCTTTAAATGCCTGCATCTTTGATTTAATTTTTAGTTAATTTAATCAAAGATGGTTTTTCGAGATGTCTCAATATTTTAAAATAAAATTAGTATCGTTACCATGGTGTATTCAAGATCAATGGGAGGGGTCAAAAAACCAAAACAGTTGACTGGCAATATTCGGAATATTTGGTATTACTCCGGGGGTTGTAATGGAAGGAACTTGTAGAACATAATTGAAATTTTTCTGCTGCTGCTTGTTGTAGAAGCGTGTTTTTCAAGAAATTCATATTAGACTTTGCGCATTAACCTTCTATATATATACTCAGTATAACACATCGGCATTTGCATAAGACCAAGCCGTTAAATATTAATTTTCTTTAACCTACCATGGCTTGATCACTTATCACTCGGATGCATATTTCTTTCGGTTTTATAATAGTGGGTGAAACCACAAGTGATTATTTTAATGATTTATAGTGTTTACATTTATGAGTGTCGTAAATCAACAATGTTTATATTTCTCTTTTTTGAGTTTAGATTTATGAGTTTATGTGTTTCTTTACTGTTTCATATATACGTTTTTCTGATCTGTTCATTTGTCTGAATCAGTCGTCTTTGATGTTGTTCTGAGTCTTTAAGCTGGGAACATCGTTCTATATTTTTGTTTGTGAATGCGTGTTTGCATGTGTGTTATGTCTTTGTAATCATTAAATCTCAACCCTATAAGAACAGTGCTACAATTCAAAATATAATTATGTTTTTCAGTTTAGGACAGCTCTGACAAAAAGCTAAAAAATTGTCTTACGATAATTCGAAAAAAAATTATTATTTAACGAAATGTTAGCCAGAAACAGTGTTTTTATTCTTCATTTGCAAACAAAAGCAAAATGCAGTTTTGTCTCCCCACTGTTTTGAAAAACAGATTGTTTTGTGTCGTGACATCGTTCTTCTATGGATGCGAAATACATTGCTGGATTTAAGAGTTACACTCTAATTTCACTATCACAAGGCATAAAACATTTAGAAATAAACTAAGCCATTCCAGAACACAGTTCATACTGGTTGCTTGATTGTTTTTCGGATTCACAGCGCAAGAAACCTATTTGGCAAAGCTTCACGAAACACAAGACAGACGACTTCAAGTAAAAAAGAGGGATCGGGGAATCTAATAATGTTTTGGAAGAAAGAAAAGATCTCTTGGGTATATCTGGTTTCCGAAACCTGTGTTTACTAAAGATAGTAAACCCCCAAAAAAATATGACTAGAGTACTTCGAATCAGTGAAGTCCGCACTCCCTTATAGTAGATGTGGGCAACTCTTTTCTGATATGCACACTAAAGGGGGACATGGAAGAAAACTTGAAATATTTCCAAAGAGCACGCAAATTGTGTTAATGAGGCAATTTTCCGAGATTCCTTTTAATGAGAATAAATTGTTAAATTCTTCAATTCTTGATATCCACCAGCCCATACGAAACGACCATTTGTATCAATATAACATCAAATTTTAGGACATTTCATTAGATGTATGATTCTATATAAGAAAATATATTTAAACAGAATACACCGTATCCACAATGTATCAACCCTATAAAGTTCAAAATTGCATTGCTTTTTATGACGTTTCATTATTAGCTAAATATGTATGAAGCTTCAATTGCATTCTGAAATGAATTCAAACCTTTTTCTCTCCGTTTAATCATTGATAGCTAAGATATACAGTTCAATACCTAGCAATCAGAAATATATATTTTACAGTGTGAAGTAGACTTAAAAAACCGCCAGAAACCACACCGGATACGATAAAACGACCGATTTAACTATTTCAAAAGCATATTCCCGAGAGGTGTTTCTTATTTTTGAACTTTCGAATGAAATACTGCGTTTGGATTCTCAATACCATTGAATAGAAAGTGAACACTAGGCAATTCTTTTAGAATTCACATGTGAGGGGAAAGAGAAAAAAATTTATAATCCATCCTTTGAGACACCTCGGCATTTTACAACATCCAAAACGCCCATTTTTTGGTGTAGTTTGCACGTACGAAATTCAGGCTCCTTAGTTATGGGATAAATATTTCATAGAGGTTTCAACGCACTCCTTTGTTTCCGCTTCACTTACTCAGTGTAGAAGAAGACTCGACCAACGGGCGATTATTTATTGCTGAACACTGTCAGGGCATTGCCATCGATTTTATGATAACCATTTATCAATCTAAAATATTCTGTTTGGGTTCTCCGAAAGTATTCTACATTTCCTTAAATTTTGATACGAAAATGGTGGTGTGCTCTGTTCTCTTGATCGGTGACCAAACACTTAGCAATCAATCCCAATGGAAACTGCATCTAGTACAGGGTTTCCTAAAAGTTCCCGTACTCCAACTTTAAAAAAAAATTAATGTTCGTGTTTTTCTTTATTTATTGATATTTATCGTCTGCTTATAGTTTTATCGACTCATTAATTTTTATCGTTTAATTTTCTTCGCACTCACGTCATGCGATAATAAAGTTTCACGTCATTTTGTTCTTCATTGCAAGATGAATTTTTCACGCATTCAGGGAATTGCGTAGTTTGAAGCTTAATTTGAATGCAAATCATATGAAAGATGTAAAGAATTTTGACGACATAAATATCCAAATGATGCAATACCGAGTAGAGATACGCTATATCAACTTATTCAACAATTTTTCATTATTAAAAGTGAATGAAAGAGACTCCTGGTTCCAACAAGATGTTGCAACCTGCCATACAAGTAATGAAACCATGGGCATGCTTCAAGATTTTTTTGGCGATCGACTCATCTCAAGAAATTTTTGCTCACCTCGTTCCCTGATCTGCGCATCCCTGACTTTTTTTTTCTGTGATGATATTTAAAGAACAAAGTCTATGAATATAATCACCAAATAATAGGTGACCTGAAAATTGCCATTTCTCAGAAGTCACTCTCAGCATCTTGAAACGCGTTTCGAAAAATATGCGCAAAACACTTCACGTTTGCCTCCATGAAAAGGGCGGAAATTTTGAACAATTATTATAAATGTAAGTTAAATTTTTTTTTCTGCATTAGGTTAAAAGTGCTTTTTACCATTGGCATAAAAATATTTGTTTTAAAGTTTGTTGTTTTTGTGTAATAAATTCACAGTACGGGAACATTTAGGACACCCTGTATTATCTGAGAATAATGATCCAATTTGAAACATAGAAATAAAAGTTAATTAACATAATTAGTAGAAATGGTTTTCTTATATATCCCTAAACTGTCAGTGTATTACCAATGCTTATAGGATAACCATTTATGAATCTTAACTACATTGTTTTGGGTTTTCCTAAAAAAAATATTTGTTTCCTCTTATTTTAACATTTACGCTACGGCATTTAGACAATTGTTACCACTAAAATTTCGTTTACACCAGCGGCATGGATGTTGTCCCCCTTTAAGTGACCGCTGGCACCAATCACCATTTACGAGCTGTTAGTGACTGATGTTCTAGAGGGTTCATCCATTTGTTCGGTACCCTACCCTGTAGGCCGTGAGGTGTGACCGTTTTGGGGGAAAGGCATAAGGTCTGGCTCCGGTGATATCAATCTCACGCCGAACGATACACCACACAATACTATGAAAGGAAGGCGGCGGTCGTAAATGCCACTCAAGGCTCTATCGCTCAAGTTAGGTAATTAGGTAAGTGGGTTCAGACATGCAGGCGAAAGAGCGGTTCTGTGAGACGATTAAAAAAAATCTTAAGCACCGCAGCGTAAACGTTAATGGAATGGTAATGTGCTTTTTTTTTCTTAATCGTTGTCCTCGCACATAGCAATCATTTCATTTGAAGGAAATTCAATATCTGTGGTTAAGGGTTCATTATAATTGAAATCGAATGCATTTTAAATCAAGAGAAAGAGAAGAAAATCAGATGAAATAATTGAAATAGTTTCCATGTATTTCTATGAACAGTCAGGACAGCAAATTTATTTGATCACCATTAATCAATATAAAATATGCTATTTAGTGTTCTCTCCGAGAATATTCTTAATTTCCTTAGATTTTGATATGAAACTAGTAGTCTGCTTTGTTCGCTTGATCAATATCCAGGCACCAAGACGTCTTCAAATGGAAATTGCAGCTTAAAATGTGAAAATGTAATATCTATGATTAAGGATACAATCTGCAGGGAAGAAAATTAGCATAAATAGTCGAAATGGTTTGCATGAATTCCTCTAAACAGTCAGGCATTTTTAACTATTTTTTGCTGACAACCATTTATCAATGTAAACTATTCTGTTTTGGTATTACCTAGGAGTATTGTCAAACCACGCCCTGTTTTCCTAATTGGTATCCCAGAATATGATAGTTATTTCAAATACAACTTAAATTTTCAATATATATATAGTCATAGAATTTGGTATTCAAAATTTAAGTTGTATTTGAAATAACTGCCATATTCTGGGATACGAATTAGGAAAACAGAGCGTGGTATACATTTTAAGCTGCAATTTCCATTTGAAGATGTCTGGGTGCCTGGATATTGATCAAGCGAACAGAGCAGACTAGTTTCATATCAAAATATAAGGTAATTAAGAATATTCTCGGAGAGAATACTAAATAGCATATTTTATATTGATAAATGGTGATCAAATAAATTTGCTGTCCTGACTGTTCATAGAAATACATGCAAACTATATAGACAGCAGTGTACTTTAACTATTTATACTCATATTTCCTCATTTCCTCATTGTAAATAGTTAAAGTACACTGCTGTCTATAGAAAATGCAACACCATGGAAGATAAGAGATGCCAAGGCAATGTTAATTTTAAAATAACAGGAGGTATAAAATTGAATTTAATTGAACTTATCGATTAAAGATAATGCATAATGATTGAGAATCCAATGGAGCCCCATATCATAATACGAGGTGATGAACATATGTGATAATGTATCATCTACATCGGGCTCAGCCCACCCACTTCAACTAGTTGACTAGGAAAGCCCCAGAGAAAATTAGGAAACGGTCTCAACCAAGCAACTGTCGAGAATCATTTATCACATGTTGGTGAAAAAGAAATTCAGACAAAGCTGTCCGACCGCAGGTTTGCAATTTTCCTTCTGTGTGGTCATGCATAATGCAAGAATGCAGTCTGCAGCCGAGGTCACACCAGACTCGGGAACAACTATTGCGGAACTGTAGGTATAATCGAGATTCGTTTGAAAAGGCGATTCTATTCCATAATTTCCTCGCTCCTGCCGACTATGTAGAATTATACAAGCTGACACAGGTTGTTGTGCAACACATCCGCATTTTTTAGCTAGGTTCCTTAATCTTTCAAAATGATCCGTAATAGCCATGGGCAAACTATGTATATCCTCTTGTTTGGTGGTGTGACGAGGCAGCTGAAATCGTCAACGTCGGTACACGTGTTCCATCTTCAGTCACAGATTACATGTTCGCATTAGTGTGGTATTACTTTGTGCAAAACGAGCTCCAAAGGATAATCCAGTCTCTATGAGCCACGATCGTTCCTTTGTCGAACTCAGAAATCTAATGATATGAAAGCCTAATTTTCTACTAAGTATGATTAAGCATCTTATTCGCAGGAACATCAAGCAAACGGAATTCCAATACTTCAAACCTACTCTGTGTTCTCCTTTTTTATACTGCTTACAGAGGGCTTTATCAGCGCATATTATTTGCATATTGGCTGCAGTGGTAATCATTTGCATATGCTTCCATGATCTATGCACAAGGTGAAAATTTCAAGGATACCGGATGTTTACTTTGTGGTACTACATATTCGAATGCCAGTATGGTAATCTAAGTAGATTCCTATGCATTTACATGGACGCATAGTATACACAAATTTAGAAAATAATTGAAAAGAGTTTATAAGTATTTCTGAATGGATTGATAAACTAGACCAGTTGAAAAATGGAAATGTGTATGCTCTGTCTATTACTCTCTGTCCTTAGATAACTAATGCTGTATTTTATTGTCTGTATTTAAAAGAATTGCTCTGTGTTCAACTTTTTTCAAATACTATTTTTAATAAGTGTATTATTTAATTAAAATAATTTTTGAATAAATCTTTCCAATTGACTTTTGAACTATTATTTATTTTTTATTATTCTTTAAATGTGATGATTTAAACATTTTTTGTTTGCTATTATTATTCAGTAAATTATTTTTATAAAATTGTGTTGAATAATGATAGGTTTCATACAGGGTGTTTCAGAAAGGACTCCATAACTCTTTGAGATGACATAACTACGAAACCGTGATAGATAAAACTATGAAACAAATGATACATTTTAAGGTCAAGTCTGGAATTTGAAATAGACCGGTTTAAAAATTAGTTACATTCTTAACAAATAGATGGCGCTGTGGACTTCGATAAAGGGATTATAAGGCGGTTTTTATGAGCAACTGTGACCTCATTCCGGTACATAGCGATCTTGCAACACTTTGTCACCACACTTCAAGGATTTTAGAATGCAGCAGAAACTTTGTGCCCGACCACAGTGTATTTCTACAGTGTTCCAACTTCCTTGATGACAGAATCATTGATCTGAATTATTCTAGAGACCATCATCTGATTAAATTAGTCTCCATACTCCCCGGATCTTAATCCATGCGACATCTATGTCTGGATGGACTAGTTGAAGGTCATAAGTAATAATCTTCGAATGCTTGAATTGTTCATGAGTGAAGGATGTGTATCCATTTCAGTACATACATTGCGGCAGATGGCTTCAAACTTCTCCTTTCGCTTGCGCTAAGTGATTGTTGTTCAAGGTAGCTGTTTCTAACTCATTGCAATGTGATTTGACGCCTGTTTACGAATGACAATTGACACACTATCTAAAAAGAAAAAAGAGCTACTATTGCAGCGCCATCTATTATCCAATGTTTTAGTTAATTTTGTAAACCGGTCTATAAATATTCCAGGCTTGCTCATAAAACATACCTAATCTATATTTCTATTTATCACTGTTTCGTAGTTATTTCATTTCAAATTTAAGGAGTCCTTTATGAAACACCGTGTATTTGCTTATATATTATTCCTTTAATATAGAATTTAAACTTGGAAATAGTTTGTTAGATTGATTTTGCTTTGTTAATCAAACAAGAGACAAAATATTATTACCTTCCTTACGACATTACTAACTGCTACAAGAACTCAATTTATTCCCATTTGCTTTCAAGATAATTAAATTATTTATACTATCGTTATCACTTCTACTATTATTACAATATCTGCTATTTATTTATTTACTTATCGGCATTCAATTTGTTATTCTCTATAGCAAATAGTATTTCAACCACTCCGAACTTAGTGCAGGAATATAGAAACAGATTTAGTTCGGCAGCTTTTATTTCTGAATGGTTTAGCACCAAAATCTAACTTATTTCATTTTAAATTCATATTTTTGAGCAGTACTAAATGTGACAATAGAGTTCAGGTTATTGTACATGAGTAGACAAATTTCATAGCTGTGTTTTTCTAACTCTATAGTTAGAACAAGTGCAGAGTTAAAAACAATGTTATATGAAAAAAATACGGTATAGTAAATAGCAATTCTGTGAAAGAATGTAGTCAAACTTTTAAAAACAACCAACGAGTGAAGTATTATCTTGTATTAAAGATATTGTCTTCTCTTACACTGTTATTGTTTTCCAGTTAATTTCTTTAATCGTGAATTTATTAGATTAGAAAATGCATACCTTATATTTTTGTACCGATTGTTGTTTTACTAAACACAAATGTTACAGTTATCTAATTTTTCAGTAGGACAAAAGTAACATTCTACACTAGTGACCAAAATTTTTTACATGCATAGAATTATGGATTTCTGAGTAACTATAATTTTATGAATTTGTGAGGAATTAGATATAACATCATAACACATAAATAAAAAGCAAAATTTGAGACCACACTGCATATGATAGAAGACTGTAGCATGAAACCATACAAATGGCGATAATATGTGACAAGGAGGTTTCAGAAAAACAAAGAATAACTCAGAAAAAAATGAAGTCTTATAAATTTAATATGGAATGTGCTCGCCCCTAGCTTGTACACACATAACACAACGTGTTTCCATGCTGGTAATAATGTTGTTAACCACAATTTGTGGAATTAAGTTTCAATCATTTACAATGTGGCCTTCAGGGCGTTTATATGCAATTCTTAGTGGTTTCCATGCAACTCCTCTTCCAAAGTAGTCCCATAAGTTTTCTATCGGGTACAGATCAGGAGATTTTACTGGTCACGGTATTCGCTCAATGGCTTAATTTTCAAAGAATTCGTCAATGAGGTTTCTTGATATGGCCGAGCATCATCATCCATAAATAAAAAATAAGATAAATATGAAGATTTGAAAATTATTACATAACATCTATATATATAATTCTCTTACGTGGCACGCAAAAAAGACGTTATTTGTTATCGCGTTTTGGCAACACTGTACGATTGTTTGTTAACCAGGAAATCTCGCGCATCAATTGAATTTATAGCGTTATCGGATGAAATTTTATTGAAAAAAAAAAGAGGAAATTTTAATGAGCTGTTTTAGTTAGTTTATAATAGAAATCAAAGAAAGCGGAGGATCTTTTCAGGGCCATTTAAAAAACGGTCCTTTTCAGGGCCAACAATTATAGTTCAACAAGACGCTTGCACTACAACTTTCGGCAACAAACTCAGTGAAAAAGTGTGGGTCGTTTGAGTGCTGGGAAAATGTACACACAAACAACATGCTGGGTATTCAATTTCCAAAGCAACGATCACATTTCGAGTCAAAATTTGCACAAAGTTTTCATTTGAATTCTGATTTCAGAGGTACTGTCTTTTCTGAAAAACAGCAACATATTTAGGTTTGAAAAATATGTTTTTTGGTACATCATATTTTGTAAACAATTCCTTCTGCTAGGACACATGTCTTCATTGAGGCGAGCGAAGCGAGCATAGGTTCGCGCAGCGAACCAATGAGGATTGCGAAGCAATCCTCCGGGGGTTGGCGAGCGTCAGCGAGCAGGGGGCAGGCCCCCTAGTACAAAGATATTATCCTGATATCTCCGGCCGGTCACACATCCTCTGTTGTAAACGTGTAAGAGCGTACGTCCATAGATCATTACTTCTCCCCACACCAACACACCTGCACTACCAAAACGGTCACATTACATGATATTCGAAATAAGATTTCGCGTACCTGACTCCATCCAGATGTAAAAACGCTTAGAATAGGATGTTAAACGAAACCTTGACTCATCAGTAAAAATAACAGGTTCATAGGTGTTGACTTCAGTTTTGAAGTTCTTTGGGTCAATTAAAGTGCTCCCTCTTGTGTCGTGAAGACAGTGAAACACATACACTTGGTTTTCTAGCATAAATGCCTTATTCATTAAGCCTTCTGTAGTTTGCCGTGATACAACAGTTACAGTGGCGGCCCCTTCCAGATGTAAAAACGCTTAGAATGGGATGTTAAACTAAACTTCGACTCATCAGTAAAAAGAACAGGTTCATTGGTGTTCACTTCAGTTTTGAAGTTCTTTAGGTCAATTAAAGTGCTCCCTTTTGTGTTGTTAAGACAGTGAAACACATAATAGACTTGGTTTTCTAGCATAAATGCCTTTTTCATTAAGCCCTCTGTAGTTTGCCGTGATACAACAGTTACAGTGGCGGCTGCAAGCTATGAACTTAACTACCGAGAAGTAGACTTCCTGTTAGGACGGGCAGTTATTGCCATATATTGATCTTGAGAAACAGTTGTTATACGTTTACGACCTTGTTCAGCCCTCCCTACAACAGTTCCAGAGCTCTGAAAATATTTCCATAGCGCAGACTCTGCCTTAATATATTCACACCTATCGCTGTTTTATGGTTTTATGCCTTTTTTTCTAAACCTACGATAATGCGCCAGTTCACAGATTCTTCGAAATTATGCTTCATAGTTATTATAAACTGTTTTGAACCCGTACAGACTGAAATTAAACACTGCATTGCAGAAATTCACACATATATTTACATTGTACATTGCGTTTGATTCACTGTCCAATGGCGTAACACCTTGATCCGCATACCAGAAACTGTTTTATCACGTTTGCTTGGTTAATGCTACTTAGGCTTATCTTTCACACATTCCCTGGAAACATAAATTACATCGTTTGGGTATTTTATGGAATAAAACTATTTTTTGGTTTGTAAAGATAATTTTCGACATGAGTGTAGCTCATTATTTAAATCAAATATCACACAAATTTTAAACAGTATAAAATATCCAAATATTTTTAATTAACTTAACATACTGTGAAGAAGACATACATTTTAATAGTCTAATTAAGTCACTAATTAATTTAATCTTGTAATTATAGTACATTAATAATACATTTATTACCGAAGTTAACGTTAAGTTGTGAGCTGAATTAAACTAAAGTACACATACTTGTTACTTACAGTGTTTACGTGGAAAATTTTATGAAAGTTCCTTGAAAAATCCTAAAACAAAATACAGCTATATTTTATATTTAAATGTTCTTAAATCATTTCAACTGAAAATTGTTCTGCATGATTTTGTCCGATCACACATCGGAAAAGAAAGTCTTAAAAATTCCTATACACTTGGAGCAGAAAAATCAACACCTTTTGCAAACATATGCCGTATTTATTCTTTCACATCGAAATTTCGATGACTCAGTACTGACAATATTTTGCAAAACAGAATACATTGATGGCAAAGCGCAAGTCAAGAAGAAAAGCGTTTGAATAGGAGAAACGCAAAACTGATTTTAAACTCGAATAAATATAAAGGATATAGAATATTTTTTCGAATATGAAGAATGCAATAGAAAAAAGCCTAGCGAGGACCATTTGTTTTCCATGGCAGGCTTAAAATGTTTAAAAATTACGACACAGGAACTGCGTTCCTTGTAATTTAAGTGGTACAATTAATACTATTAGAATGAATTTAACGTTTTTAAAAGCAAATTTTCAATCCAATAAAACCGATAAATTTAGATACAAAAAAGTATGAATTTCCATTGTATGTAAAATCAAAAGGATGTCATCAGAAATTAGAGTTTAGAACGGTCAAACGATAAAAACTTGTAAACACTCATTATACGAATATTACTTTCCGGAATTTAAATTATACCTGAAACGTTTTCTTTAACGACTATTTGAGAAAAGTTGGAACACAAAATAAAAAACCCTACGCACACACACCACATAAGAATAAGACCCATAAGCTTAGGACACATCCCCCCCCCCAGTTGTACCATCATTTGATCACCCTCTAGTCTCTGTCTCTTTATTAATTTCTCTCTTTCCTTTCTCTATATTAATTTCTTTCTTTTCTTTCTCTTTATTAATTTCTTTCTTTTCTTTCTCTTTATTAATTTCTTTCCTTTCTTTCTCTTTATTAATTTCTTTCTTTTCTTTCTCTTTATTAATTTCTTTCTTTTCTTTCTCTTTATTAATTTCTTTCTTTTCTTTCTCTTTATTAATTTATTTCTTTTATTATTTCTTTATGTTTCCTTTATTTTTATTTGTTTCTTTATATTTCTTTTCTTTATTTTTTTTCTTTCTTTTATTTTGTCTTTTATTTTATTTTTATTAGTTTTTTATTTTTCTTTATATTTTCTTACTTTTCACTATTTTTTTCTTTCATATCTATTCGTCATCGTAAATTAACAAACAACACAAAGAACAACGATGTTGACTTTACATTAACTAAAACTGTTTAAACTGTCGTTAAATAATTATATATTATTAATTATAAGTAAATGTTTTATCTAATTTGGTTATGTTTGCATTGTCATAGAAATTTGAGTAACGGATCCCCTTAAGTTCATGAAAATTCCATGTAATATATAGTATTGATGTGGTGGAAGAATCATAGTTACATATAGGTATGCTGAGGGGGCAACATGTATAAAGGGGTGTTCTTTGTGATGTTTAAGAGAGTGATACACATCAATTGATATTTTGTAAAGGAACATGGGTGTTGCCACTGCCTATAATGCCAGGAATCATTTTTGTTAGGTTTGACTTGTCGGTTTGCAAAGGAGTTCTTTATTTTCCTGTCATCCCCTATTAGCATTTTTCAGATCCTTTTGCTCTACCGAAATACAAATGTGTTCTTTGTCGGTAGCTCCACACTCAATAAAATCCAACCTTATTCTAAATACTCTGACCAATGCCAGGAAGTCCATCAATCCAATATTCAATCACTGTAAAGACTTGGCCGCTCCCAAATAACTGTATTCTCAATAGTTGCATCTCGTATTGTGCGTTTGCTTTTAATTTGTTTTACTATAGAGGCACATATCGGAGTAAGTATGAAATAAATTTCAGATTAGACACTACAATAGCAAACATTTTACTATTCATCTTAAAGATACAATATTCCAAGGAGATTACCAAGTGAATGTGCTATGCTTGAATTAAAATGTTCATGTTTGAATTTTGGTGTTTAAATTTTATGCGTTTCTAAATGAAAAACATTATTTGTTATTTGGGTTTAATTTATGAATATTATCTGACCCAAGTATTTTTAATTAATCCTTAGTTTTGTGACAAATGTATTTTACACATGCTACTGAAACTGTTCCAGATTTAACAAAATAATCAAAACCACTTTGATAAATACATATAAGTGCTAGTACCAATTATAAGAGAAAAATTGTGAAAAATTTAAAGCAGTTCATATTCCAATAGCTGATGCAAAATGGTGTAATTTATCAAGAGTATAGTTAAATACCAAATCTACCAATTAAATTTTTATTATATATTTTCAACTTTAAGAATATTCTTGTACATTGTCATTTCTGAACATAAACAGCACAAGATTATTTTAAGCACTTAAATAATTTACAAATTTACATCTACTTTTAACTTGTGCCATACTTATACATTGTGCATTTATGATCAAATTTCTTGGACAGACTAATATAGAAATAAAATAAAATAATTCAATTACCTATACAATTTGATAAATACATTAAAAGACACTAATTATTGCAAATGCACGAATGAAAATGCATCGTACGAAATACATATTTGGTATTCCTTTTGATCATGACTTGGATCTTTAATGCGTATAAAAAAAATCTAAACATTTCGAGTTCCTTTAAATATCTACATCAGTTCCGTCTTTATAACTTCAAAGGTATTAATTTGATTAATAAACTGGAGACTTTTAAAAGCATTTTTGATATATTTCTATAATCACTTCTCACCCACATGTTTCGAACAGACGTAGAACACATTTGCATTTTTTTATATTCAATTTCTCCATTTCTCACAAAATACCCCTACACAAATAAAATATATGAAGTCACGGTAGTACAAGACATTAGAAAAAAATATTTTTGAATAAAATATGCAGAAAAAGCAATTTCCCTTTGAAGCTAAAATGCGCCGATTTCGAAAAAAAAACAGCAAAAGTAATCAAAATAAAGTATTTTATAATGAAACATCAAACTGGAAATTAAAAATGGAGTAAAAAGAAAAGGTGACAATATTAAGAATCGAAACAAATTCGAAAAACTTTAATTAACTTTCGAAGATTAAAAAACAGCCGTTCCCCCTTGATGTTAAAGGAGAAGGCACGTTCCTCCATTTTGTACTAGTTTTCAATTTGCATTACAAACTCTTTTTTGTCCCCCGTAAATTTATTTCTCTATCGTCTGCGAAACGCAATTACTTCGCAGCGCCAATCATTAGGTCGGCTATAAACATTT
The DNA here is from genome assembly GCA_947359465.1 of Metellina segmentata. NCBI lineage: Eukaryota > Metazoa > Arthropoda > Arachnida > Araneae > Tetragnathidae > Metellina > Metellina segmentata. Next base: position 69,786,797 of record OX375881.1, read on the forward strand.
GGAAAATTAAACATCTGCAGCCCTATTGCTTTTTCTCTCCCAATTAAAAGTTTTATTGATAAGAAATGAGTTCTAGTTTGGGGACAATGGCAGCTATTTAATCTGACGGAATTCAGTAATGTGCCTGGCTCTGATTAGGTTTTATTGTACTTTCTGGAATGCGCAAAAAATCGAAATCACACACTACAAACGAAACATTGATAATGAAATGACGGGATTGTGTTTGACTGTGCAACAATTTGAAGTCGTTAATCTTTTGTCCCGTGCGTATTTAATGCTTTAAGCAGGGTGACAAAGGAGGGACACATATTTTATCTCTGAAATTGGAATCTGAATTTTCAATCAAATTTCACATGAAACAATTGTTAGCTCTAATAGATTTCATTTAAAATGGGAGAGAAATCAAATGTTTATCAATACATAAAACCGTCCATAGTTGAAAGGCTTTTCAAACTTTTTATTTTGTAAAGATATATGGTATATTTTTTATGCATCTTTGACATCCTGAACATTCAAAATTAAGATAATGAGTACATGGTTTTATGTAGTTGAATCGTATAAAAACAACTGTAAATATCAGTTTCAAGATGTATTTGTTTTGCGCATTCTAACAGTTTATAAATAAAATATTTTAGGATGCATTTTAGAATAAAAAAGAATATCTTAATCAATTAAAATTAAGCAATAATTAATAAACTATATCAGTATTTTCCCCTTTGATAACGGGAAACGATTCAATCAAGTTTTCAAGTATTATACTACAATTTTATATTAATATGTGCATTTAATATAAAGGTTTGAATATATTTCTATCTAAATGTATTATTTGTCACTTGAAGATAAAACATATATTCAACGAAATGTAATGACTCATTACTATTGATTTTTCTTCTACTGTATCATTTCAAATGAATCGATCAACTTGTTTTTATTGATAAAAATCTTATATTAGTGAATACAAAATGGCAACATGATATCATAGACGAATGAATATTTCAGAACATGTTATAATATGCAGACACACTGTTTTCTAATTTTAAAACTTACAACTATACATTTTTATTATATTTACAATACAGATGTATAAAAAAGCACGTATGAAATGGAAATAAAAAGGATAATTACCCACATGTTACAAGTGATGTATAATCTATTAGATTACATACAATAATCATTTAGTTTTCAACATATGTAACATATAGGTTTAACCCTCGAAGCTTCACGAAATTTGAAAGAAATGTAATGTTTCGTCTTCATTAAAAATACTCATTTAGTAACTAACTAACCACAACTTTCTTATGCATCAATTAATTGTTTCAACTTTTAAAAGAGAGAAATTTTGTTGATCTTATCCTTAAAATAAAATCATTTGCAGCTATTATAGTAGTCATTTCCTTGCAAAATAATTCTTTTGAACGGTTATATTGGTTATTTCATTAGAAAATAATTATTTGGAACGATTCTCTAAGAACCACATCTTTCTGACGGAACCATAAATTAGGTCAACCTTCTGAAAGATTCTCTGTGTGTGGGTTCTTTCTTTAGAACATTATTATAATATATGGATTTAAAAAAATCTATTAGCGACTGTCAAGATGATTTAAAATTTCTTTGTTACTGTCCAGGTTTCCTTTTCCTGCAAAAAAATCCTGCATGCCGACCCTATTTATAATTCACAAAAAGTTGAACATTAAAACAATTGTATCATATAAACGCGTTGTACAATTATTTGTACGATCTCCAAATATTGAAAATATAATTTTATTTGTTAGAATAACATTATTAATAAAATTAATTTTTTTTATTAAAAAAGAAAACACGTATAATCTAAAAAACGAAACATTACAAAGGCAAAGAAAAATTAGGGACATATGATCGAATTATACACGTTTTAGAAGGCCGATTTTTGTTAACAGATTGGAATACTCAAAATATAATTTAACGTCTTTTACACATGTACTAGTTAGCATTCAACGAGGGTAGGCGCACAGCACCTCAAACAAACATTTCAATAGCTACAGTTACACTACAGCCAATATCGAAAGTCCAGACTGTCACAAATATTACTTTTTAATTCAGTCAGCCATGGATATTAAAAGCAACCAGAATCGACATCTAAAGCAATAGGTACCTTTAAAATACGATCATATTAAATAATTCTGTTGTGATTCAATACTCATCAGTATTTAAATAGGGAAAATCCTTCCTTTACGTCGTTGCAAAAATTACCACACATCCGTTTATCTAGAAGTTTTGTCCTACAATTCGTAAACCTCGAATTCTCCCCATTAAAATTCGATCAACTCAGTTCTCCTCAGGGTCCCTATATCCTTTCATCAGCAGTCGGATATTGGAAGGCTGTTGACGACAGACTGTGTGATGGACGATATGCAGTCCACATTGTTTAAAGTTTAAATACGCCATTAAAGAATTATTAAACAAATCTCAAAGGAAACTAATGTTGATGAGGCAAATGTTTCTGCCATTAAGAAATTCAAGCAAGTTGAAGTAACTCGTCCGTTTTAGCTTCAGCAAGGTTTTGTTAATTTCCAAGTGCTATGGGGTTAAATATCAATACAAAATCATCAAGTTTTGCACTTTAATGAATAAAATAATTATTGCGCATTGTAGAGTTATTTTCAGTTTGATTAAGCTATTATTGTGTATTAATAACTCAAGCATTTATAATTAATTTTTAAGACAAATAAATTTCATGATCAAAATGTATTTCATTCGTAGTGTGTTTTCACATTTAGTATCATGTTATGATCCTTTTATGGAAGATTCTTAGGAAAATCTATAAGATAACAAATATTGATGAGGCATACTTTTCTGTCTTCAGAATGCGAGTCAGTTGAGGTAACTTATCTACATATTGAAGTTTATGATTCTTTTTAATCTTTATAGCGATAAGTACAAAATAACCAGCTATAAGGATAATTTTATATGACCAGAGTATAATCTGTTGTTTTTAAGAGAAACGTATAAACTAGCATTTTTTGGAGAAACCAAATGCTTATTACCATGATAATACTTCGCAATATTTTTATTAGTTTAAAATAAGCTGTACGAGATTTTATTTATTTAAAATATGCTGTATTTATTATTCTCATCTGTGAGCATTTTTATCAAAGAGTTACATTTTCTTGTTTCTTGATTTAAGAAATTATAATTAATCTTTAAACAAATAAACAGTGAAGTTTTCATTTCGTCAGATAATGAGTTTTTATTCTAAACCGATGGAATGTGTATTCTTATATATGATCCATAAAGTTATATCATTTTTAGCAATGAATGTAGAAGATAATTGTTTTCACGCTTTATAATTTTGATTTAATATAGTGCGCTAATTTATCTAAAAGAATCGAATCTAATGTGGAAGATGCAATCTTATCAAATTGCGTGTTTATATTGAGTAGTAAGCTGTTATTATTATATAATTAATAATAATTTATACTGCAACTGTAAACACTTACGCAGTTTGCTTTTAAACATAGCAAATCTCAGATGTTTCTTCGTACTTTATTTCGGTATGTTTGAATTTCAACAGGATTTTGTGTTAAGGTAATAAATATTTTCTCAGTTCCTCTAAAAACTGCTTACAAAAGTAGGAAACACAATATTTGACGCTTAACTATAACTCTATGAGGATGGGGGCAATCTCTGAACATTTAGGAACAACTCTTTAAATTTTCTCAACATACATTTAACAATTAAATTCATACAAAACCATTTCAATTACATTTCCTTTGTAATATTTTATACATTTTGCCAATTTGAGGGTTGCGGTATCACAGTTGGAAGAGCAACGGATTAGCAAACGTAAGGTTGGGAATTTGAAACGGTCTAGCTAAATACCTTCGTGTACACGGCGGGTGGTGCACGTTAATTCTGTAGTGTCCTCTATTGTCCCCGCACTGACATGCCATGGAAGTTTTTAGACTATATTGCAAGCTTACACACACACAGAGAGGCTTTTTTCTCGTCTTCTAACCGTGATTTAAAAGTACAGGGCGTTGTCCTTGGATCTTTCCCTTTGAGATTGATCGCGGATCGTAACCAATATTCTGTTGTGTTGCTCCTGTGCGATGTTAATTATCTACCTACAAGCTTAACATTTGCTGATATGAAAGGTTTTAGCTGTGAGATAAACACATCATTTTAAACCATTTGCTTATAAGCTACACTTTGTTGTAAAAATTTGTTTGACAATAACGTCTAAAATATAAGTTTCTATATCAAAGACTAATTTTTTTTCACTGTATAGTTTTGTTATTTAATGTAGTTGTACATTATATAATGAAAAGAAATTGGAATATAGTAAAATACCAAATAAATAATTCACATCTTAAAACCCGAATCGAAAGTTTTCCTATGAAAATATTACCTCCCACTTTCTCTTCACCGTATTCCAATCCAAAACTACAAAGAACCGTCCTAGATCAAATGTAAATAAGGCCTAAAACGGATAAACCTTTACGAGAACCTCTCAACAAACAGAACATTTCCCAGCGAAAAAATGTAAAAGAGCAAACATCCCGCGCGAAAACGAACGGAAAGAACTCATGACAAATGCTCATTGTAAAATCAATGATTCGTTAAAAAATAGGAGCACTTTCATAGAACTTCTCTGGCCTTTTGGGTTACCAGAGAAGTAAATGCGATCTCAAACTAAACATGGAGTGGGAATAGCATTTCACATCTAATGGAAAGTTCTCTAAATTATTCGGTCCATTAGATATTGGAAGCGACGCAGCGGGTTTTTGTACGTTTTTGAACTATCCGTGCTTACTGTTTAGAATAATTCATATGCATATTATGCGATTGTTTATGCATATCGGGAATTGTTGTTTCGGCAATGTTATAGTGAATAGATTATCTATCGGAGAAAAATAATTTTAGTTGGTAAGGTATTCACTTGTTGGGAGTGTCTGTATTGAATAATGCAAATTTTTTCGACATGTTAGATTCCATCGAAGTTTGGATTATATTTATTTCCTTTGTGGTTTAATTGTTGCATTTTATGTCTCGAAACATATATTTATGTTAAACTGGGAATGTTATTTATAGAATAAAGCTAAAGCCTTTCACCGAATGTTGCTTAGTTATAGAAAAATTCAAATAGACTAATAAATATATTTAGAATTAGATATAAAACTAAAATAATCACGAGTCATTTAGCCGTCTATTAGAGTCAAACCATTATAAAACTTAAATTTCAATATGTTCTCTTTCATCAGTGTTGCACCCACATATATGTTTTAAATTGAGAACTGGGGGGGGGGGGGGTGATAACACAGATGAAAGATAACATTTAACCCTCCTGGATATATCACTCATCATTAGCACAACTAATCAGATTTTGTAATGCGTGATAACTTGTCATTAGAAAATAATATACTATATATTGATCTTGCCATCTTAAAAGAAATCGTTAGTACCTTGATGACTAAATATATGGTCATTAATAGTATTGATCATGTCTTGATAGACGAGACATAAGGTTGAAACCATTTGGAGGGTTAAATTTGAGTTTTTTACTCACTATATTCATATTGATGACGGCGGGTGCATTAATAAGCCGAAATTGCTATTGTTTATGTTTTTTTTTGTTAGTCGGTTTTGAATCTTCGTATGGCGGGTATTTTTAGAGTAAACAAAGTTGAAGTAAAACAATGATTTTAATTCCGCTTCCGAAATACCATTGGCCATTAGGGGTTACCTTAAAATATAATTTATCGCAATTTTGGTGACCCTTGGAATTTAATCTAATTCAATCAACTACAATATATCAATGTCGAATTCGTTATTTTCAATTTTTGTTGGCGACGTACTGAACATATACAAGGTCTGTCCCAAAAGTAATGAGAAAATATTTTCTGCGCATTTCTGGCACATCGCCATGGAAAATGGAAAGGCTCAGAAATGCGTATTGGAATGTTAGTGACGTATTCCAAAAGTCGCGCAGCTGCTCCTAATTCACAGCACATGCCCAGTGGCCTACCAGTGAGTCGTTGTGAAAATGGCTCGTTACGCATAAGAAGCAGCTATCTATTGAACAACGCTATGCAATAAATTTTCGGGTTAATTCAGTAAAAGGGGTAATGAAACCTTGTAAATGTTAAAAGAGGCTTACAAAAATGAAGTTTTGTCAAATTCACAAGCGGCAAAGCTCGGAATGGCACACCCCAAACTCACCTCCACCAAAGAAGGCTCGGATGAGCAAATCAAGTGTCAAAACACTACTGATCGTGTTCTTAAACCCTAAAGGAATGGCCCATGGATAATTCGTACCACCTGGACAGACGGTGAATTCGCACTTTTGCTTGAAAATGCTCAAGCGCTTAAGGAAAAGGGTAAACCGCTTCCTCCCAGAGATTGCTGGCAGCTGAATTGTCCATCACAACAACGCTCGGCCCCACACGGCGTGGGTTGTGATTGAATACCTAACCCAAAAACATATATCTGTGCTTCCCCATCCACCATACAGTCTTGACCTAGCCTCCTGTGACTTTTATTTTATTTTCACGACTTAAGATGTACCTGAGAGGATGCCATCTTGACACACTTCAAGGTATCCAAAGAGCCGTAACCACAAAGCATCGCGGCTTCTCACAAAATGAGTTCAAACAATGCTACAACCACTTGCAGCAACTCTGGACTTGTTGTATTGCTGCCCAAGGCGCATAGTTCGAAGATTATTAAGTGTTTTAATCTTTGTAAGAATGATTATTTATTTTATGTAATTTTTTTTCTCGTTACTTTTGGAACAGACTTTGCAGTATTTCTCGGTCTGTCCCAATTATTAAAAATATATTTCTCTTCAAAATGCAACCCTCTTGGTGATTTGTTCTTTTGACAAAAACTGCACTATAAAGCTCCAGCCTGTTACAAGATTCTTCGAAATTGTGATCAGTTCTGTGTAAATGACTATTCAAATTTTCATTCCCTTAGAAGTAATGGAGAAATCTTGTCTTGACGAAGAATCTCATGATTAGCAAAATGGCTTGATTTTGATGGATGATATATATTATTAGTCGATAAAATGGCCAGATTTTCATTGACAGTATATCTCGTAACAACCACTTTGAAGAGTCAAGACCAACGTCATTACGTGCTTTGAGCAGACCCCAAAAGAAATGGAAAATGAAAATTTTCAGGTATGTGATACGACTTCCAAAAAGGGTCGTAAGGTGATATAATTTCTTATTTCTCCAAATATTCTGAAGGATATTGTCTACACTTAATGCAGCATGGACAACAAGTGGAATAATTTCCTTCATTATTAATAATCACAAATGTAAATAGATATGATATCATTAGAATAGCTTTTATCCAAAAATGAAGTATTTTACCTCTCTGAATTTTTGCCACATTAAAGTATACATGTTACTTAATACTTCCACAAAGTTTCCGAAAACCTTAAGAGGGTACGCTTTAGCTATATCCTTTCAAACTCGAATGTTTATAAAAGGTGATCTTAACTTTACATGTAAAATCCTCACTAAAATGTAAAATTTCAATGCTATTGAGGCTTACATACACTCCTGAAATTAATGACTACCATTTGGTATCGAAATTACTAAATGTCAACTGCTAGTTCTCACGTTAGGGTCATTTATAGACAATGTGGCAAATCCAAGACGGCCGTCATTTTGTAGAATTAACCAATTTTTAAATTCCCGAATCTCTGTTGATATTGGATAAGATATTTAAATAAATAAGATCTATATTTTTCACTGTCATGTCTGTCTATGGTAAACATTTAAAAATGATCCATGACTATGTTACACTAAGTCTTTCTCAAAATGGGTGTTTTCACATGGAATGATCCAGTTGAAATAACACCTAACTATCATTGGTTTTTAGAAGAAAATTTTATTTGTAAAAACATATCCAAATTTATCGATACTTTCTATATCCTTTTTCAGTCTTTTAAATTAATCCTATAAATTTGGAGGAAATATTAGAAAATATAAATAAAACTTTAAAATGAGCATTAAAAATTACTGATGAATCTAAATTAATTGTATCAAAACCTTTTGGAGAAAAATTCCAGTCTTTGTCTCAAAAGTATCCTATATATAGTCTAACGCATTAGGTTTTATGTGTACAATATTTTATACTAGCCCATTTGTAATGCTCATATCCTTTTACCTGACCCAATTTACACAGGAAAATTACCATTTAAACTAAGTTATAAATCATATATCCTTGTCAAAAATAAATAACATTACCTGAGACAAATAAATCTAAGCTACTTACTGAAAATAAGAAAAATGTTATTTATACCGAGTTGAAAGTTTTTTAAACCATTGGAATCCTATATGGTTTGAAACATGAGATATTTTATTCTTTCTAAAGAAGTTACCACAACATTGATGATTTCATCTATTCTATCCCAAAATAAAGATTTAGTTGCATTGTCTCCTGTTAAAGATTTAAAAGAAGGTGAATTTAAAGATTTGGTTTTGTAAGTTTTAAAATATATCCATAATTGTGGTTATGTTGTCGTGATCTTAGTTAGCGATAACGATCGAATAATATTTGAAATTTTATCTGAAAGGAAATATTCAGGCCTTCAATTGACAGTTATTTTTGTTTTGTAACACATCCTCATATTTGATATGGATGGTCTTTTTAAATGCATTAGGAACAACTGGCTAAATCAAACTGAAACGAAACTTCCTTCATACCATCTTTTGAAGAAGTGAATAAAAACATTCAGTACGTCAGCTTGTTGCACTTCAGGAAGTAAGCAGTCTTTCCGAATGTAATGTTTTTAAAATGTCTCTTTCATTTTGTGGAAAATATCTGTTTCCGACCACTTTTGAAATGCAAAATGTGTCACATGCATTGAAGTCGTTTGATGATAAAATGTTTAGCAACATCACAAATAGAAAGTGTAGAAAATAAAGCCTTTGAAAAGGATGTTTTGGGCACGAAATATTCATTGACATAACATCAGAGTAGTGAGATATTGTTTACATAAAATTTACTACAAACAATATAAAAACTGATTGTTATATCTATTCCTTACGAAAAGCTATACTATTTTAAATATTATTCTTTGGAATCAAATTTGGAATAAAATAAATTTAAGTAGCCTAGTAAACACATGACTATTAAGCTGAAATGTAAACTTTCCACTTAAACCTTTTTTATGTTCAAACGTACCACCATTACTACGTGTGTGAATGACTGCGCTTTACAAATATGTATATCAAAACTTAAACTTTATGTTTATTCGACTAGGGAACTTTTAGACTGACAATTCATAAACTAGATTTGTCGAATTCGATAAATAAGTGATAAATTGTAACGCATTTAAAATAAAATATTAGAATATGACAGTTTTTAATTAATCAGTCTTATAAAACGTAATTCATTTAAAAGTGTACTATATATTTTATATTTTCAATTAAGTCTATCACCTTTAAAAATGTTTTTATTTATGAGATATAATATGACACATTGCTTTCAAATGGCACATATTTAAACATGTTTGAATGATATGAGAGTACTAATTTATATTTCTGTTTTATTTCACTAAAAAGATTGTCCATATTTTGAATAGCCTGCACAAACTATTATGTAGTTAAATAAATATTTAAACGTAGAATTTCTATTAATATTTAAGCGTAGTTAAATAATTTAGATCTTATAGATAAAAATTTTTGTTATCTTTATCCACTTGATTTCCGTACAATAACAACAGAATTGGCAATTTTCCAGAGATGAAATTATCAGTAGTTTGAGGATGAATTTACCAAGTACATGAATTAGAAAAAAATATTGACCAATATAGTTAAATACTGTTTTAATTGCAGTCACCTTTTCCTCGAAGAATGTTCTTGTTAATTTCGAAAAATAATCACTCAAAACAAGCTGTCTGTCAAAAAAAATTAGTGCACTCTATAATACGATAGTAAAGTTAATACTGATAAATTTAAAATAAAGTCCGGTAAGAAAGAAAATAATAAATCAAAAACGGCTAAATCAATATTTTTTTTTGACAAAATAGTCACTAAAACTTGATTGAGCTTCCTCATTTTTTAAGTTTTAAAATAAATTATAGTAATATCAAACTATTGAATCAATGGACTTAACAAAACAAAACTTTAGCTATGCATTTTTTTTAAATTGATAAAATTGCATTATACAAAAATGATAAAAGTAGTAATATTTTTATACCAAAATCACAATCTTGTCGACCATCAATATTGTGCTTTTTTTAAATCAATGAAATTAAGAGTTGTAGATAGAATTTGAGACAACAAATTACAATTTCTTGTTTTTTATTATGCAAACTTTTCTTTGAAATACATTTTTTTGTTTAAATTTATTGTTTAGAGGTTAGTTGGATTTGTGCAAAAAAGGAAAGTAAATAACATGAATTGAGTTTCTTTTAGAATCGCCTAATTTGTTGCTAAACACGTTTCAAGACTTGTTTTCTAAATTAAAATTCCCACGTTGAGTGTTTTAAGTACATAATACCATTCAGTTAAATGAACTAAAGGAAAGTAAAAGTAGTCAAACGTAAAAACTTTGAATTATTAAATATTACTTTACAAACATTGAACTGAAACTACCTACTTCGCTCGTGAAGTTTAAATTGTTGTATCCCTAGACGTGAAACGTAACTATGCATTTCGCAAGAGAGAAGCTTTAAAAGAGTAACAAATATGCCGACGGTAGTTAAAAGTGACTTGGTTGGCCAATTTGGTATATTATCGTGACGTTAGCCGATACAACATCTTATAACGGGGTAGTTACATGAACGTATGTTTTATAAAGAGCGACGACAAAGGTGGTTACATCGGCAAAGTATATAACTATTTCGCTTGAACAAATCATATACTGAATCAATGAGTGAAAGTCTTCATCCATCCGAAAGTACTCAAAATAACTTTTCTTTTCTTTCGAAACTGGTATTTGTCATTTTGGCTGTCTTTTAAAACGTTCTGACTTTTGGTTTCAACATGTGTTTAGAAAATGATTTGATGATTATATTTAGATTTTGTTTACTGTTTATGTTTATGTTCTTTTTTTGTTCTGTGTCAATTTTTCAAATTTTGCATCCCCTTCTTTTGTTATTATGTATTTTTGTGCTTACATGTTTTGCACTTCATTTGTCTATCCCTTTCTCTGTACTTAAATGTTTTATGTATGTATTGTGGATTGGAGCCTTATCCCCGAATCTCCTCCGTAAGGTGGACTATACAGCTGAAAGCCGCACAGTGTCCGCCTACGACGTCCGATCCAATCCAATCCAATCCCGTGGACCAATAAGATAATGAATGCTCAGTTACACACGTCAGACGAAAATAGTCTGAAGGTAAACAGATTTAGGACGGCTTGCACTCCTCAATCGTAACACAAGAACATCACACCGAGTTCTATTGTCCCTGGTTAGCATGATTTCTTAACGCAAAGTGTGATCTTAAACAAAATATTAAATTAAATATTAATATTATAACTATTAAATAAGTATTTTACTCCATACCTATGTTACTATCGCTTATAACCTACATTAAAAATGTTTATGAAAATGGTGATCCAATAAAGTCCAAATCATAGATTTCTCCCGACAAATTGACCAAGTTTTTTTTGTTCAAAAAATAAAGAAAGCGAATGGAATTTTATTGTTCATTAAGAGATAAATGGTTGTTTTCTTGATCTACTGTAAAAAATTTAATCCAATGGTTTATCGGAGATCATGTCAATCACTCTCGAAAAAACCGTTCTGATAAAAACGCGGTCAGTTTCAGAACATTTAACGAAATCATATTCAGTACTTAGAGTATTTTCATGCTAATCTGCTGTGCCAGTGCAAAATAGTGCTGGCAATAAGCGTATATAGCAGTAGATAAGTGTGATGAACTTTTGATTGCCATCTTTTAATGACGAATTGTTGCAAACCGCCTTTATAGAATTTATGTTTATATGAAATGGCGTGCACAGAATTCTACTTCTGCGTGACGAATCTGCTATTGGTTTTTAACCGGGCTAATTTTGTGAGCTTCAATTTGAAGTTTGGCAAATGTTCTTTCGATCCTATGCACTAAAACAACGTAAAAAATACAGAATCGATATTTTCAATGAAAAAAGAAAATTCCCATAAACATAGCGGAATACACAACAGAAGTTGCAACAGAATAACTTAAACATAGGATATACAACTGTAGAAATTCTACGAATATGTTTATAAAACGAATGCCTGGTATGGTGCGTATGGATTTCTAAGAGTGTAATCAATCAAATGTAGTATTTCAGTATTTAGAGGTTTTTATTCAAAAAGTAGCAGTTAAAGAACAATTAAATAGGTATCGTCTGAGGTTTGAAAATACAAAGAAAATTGTTATCGGATATTAACAATCAAAGGAATGTAAACTTCAATAGTAATTTCCTTAAAAATCTAAGATTTTCTGTGAATGTAAAAGTTTTAAAATATATTGCAGAAAATTGACTTAAGCCAGGCTGCCAAGGAAGACGTATTGAAAGTATATAAACTCTACCAAATGAAAGCTATGGCCTGGACTCGATTATATTATTCATTGATCCAATGAGCGTTGCATCGGAAGATTGCCGAGAAGTTGTACTGTGCTACTTTCAGCCTACAACACAATTAATGATGGACATATCTTTCTAAAAGTCTCATAGGGTCTTTCAAACTTTAGAAATATGCAATTTTTTTTTGTAACGGAGAACAGAAGTGTAGTTTAGAATGTAATCAATCTTTGTAAACGTTCTATGGTTACTTGTCTGAGATTAAAATTTCTCCTTGGAAATATTATATTAATAATTTCTTTTGAGTAATATACTTTGTTGGAAAGGATTGTATTTTTCCATTCTGCATAATAGAATCAGAATCATTTGCAACTATTCTGTTATTCCATTCTGTAGAATATAATTTGCAAATATAATATTATTGCATTTTGTAGGATAGAATCATTTGAAAATATTCAATTTTCCATTATGTAGATTAGAATTATTTGAAAATATTCTATATTGCCATTCTGTAGAATATAATCATTTGAAAATATTATATTGTTTTACTTTGTAACCATTTGAAAATATTTTATTATTACAATATGTAAAATAGAATAATTAAAAAAATATTATATTAGCCTTCACCGTAAAATGAATCATTAGGTAAGATTCTATTGGTCGAGAAGGTCAAAACTGGTAAAAATGTATACAGGGATGACTGCAATTTGCAAAGTGGAATTAAGAAGATATTAGAATGACCCTTCTTTTAATTGAGTCTTGCTTTACTCCACGTCCCAGGTAAAACGCTCTTACTAGCTTAAAGGTTTAAAACTCACGATGTTGGCTCTTCAAACAATACTCTACAGATTCTTCAAGGTCACAACGGTAAAAATTGGTTAGAAGTGATGCAGATAGACAGTTAATTAACGCAACGTAATGGGCTATTTAGAAATCATGAAGAGAGTACATGTGGCATGGTATAATTATGCTTGTGAAGCCCTTGGAAATTTACGACATACGTTGAATTAATAACAGATACTCTACAGATTCCTTCAAGGTCCCTTGACCTAATCAAGATTGGGAAAACTTCATTTTCTCTACTGAGAGTCGTTGATGCTTAAGTATCATGTCCCGAAACACAATCAGAAATACGATACATTTTATCGTGACTGTCGCATCATCTGTCACATATAACAATAAAGTGTGTCAGATGAAGTATTCATTGAAGGTTATTTATAGCAAATGTAGAATAATAAGAGAGCAGTGTGGATGAATGCACATTATGCGATCTTATTATTTTTGCTATAATTTCACTCTGTGCCAAATGTAATTTAAGACTTTACCAAAGATTTCAGAAAAATGTGATGTTATATACAATTAATTAATCATGAATTCTTACGTCACAGTGTAAAGCAAAACTATTTAAGTGACAAATTATTTTTTACAATACAGCTTTTTAAAGACTAACTACAACTTTTGAAACCAAAATTATAAAATATAAGTAATTTGATAGTGCCATACTGTCTAAAGAAATTTCAAAATGACAAAGAATGTGTCATCAGCATTAAAACAATCGTTCAGTCAATGAGTTTCTGCTTTAAGCTGATGATATACAGAACTAAGCTTATTTCTAAAGATAGTAATAAATGTATACAATAATCAATTTTCAGTCTTAACAATCATAGTTGTTTCTGAAATTTATCCAACTTTTAAGAGCAAAACTCCATTACAGTTAAATAAGACCAAGGATATGTGACTTGTACTTTTAATTTTATACTTAATTTATAATTTTGTTGAACAGATGATGACACCGATTCCCATGTTAATAAAGTTTTTTTGTATATGACACCATACAATGATTAATACTAGTTCAATGAATATTATGCCCAGTTAAAGTTTGAAAGGCAATTTCTGGGAATTAACAAGTGTTCTAGTAAAGCACGTTTCGACTTATTTATCAAAATTAAATGCGCAGATAAATTAATATCCCTATTCATCTCAAGCGTTTCTTTGTTAATTTTGCACCTGAATCTAGCTCCATATCGTAAGAAGTATATAATAGATTATTCTTACATTAGTTATGTAAGAATATTACATTTTATGTATTTAATTAATTATATTCATTGTTAATTATATCATAATATTGGTTTAATAATATTTAATTAACTTGAAAAATAGTATTTACATATGTAAGAAACTAAAGATTACATTATATTATTCATGATATGAGCCGTTATTTTTGAAAATGGTATGTCCGCTTTGAAAAAAAATGAGATTATTTTCGTTAACAATTTCATTATATTGCATTGCATAGTAATTCAATTATATTGCATAGTAAAATTTAACAGGTTTAAAGTGTTAAAAAAATCATCCGAATTCAGTAACATTTGCATCTACATTTAAATTTATTTAAACGCAAACCCTTAAATGTATCGATGTATGAAAAAATGGACTAATACCACTTTCAAAAATAACGGCTTATATTACAGTAGCGATAAACTACATTTGATAAAAAAATAATGTTTTTTAAATGCAACCTTAACACAGTAATTTGTTGTTACATTTAATTTCATTACACTATTTAAATATTAATGTTTAATAAGTAAAGTATTAATATATTTTACATCATTATATCTATTTGCTAAATTTCTTTTTTAGGAGACATCACACTATTTTTAGAATTATTAAGCGGAAAAAGAAACGAGTTTTTAATTGACGATTTCAGAAATGTAACAGAAATTTTCTTTTGAGCCCTGTTAACTATTTAAATCTTAAAAACAAACTAATAACATAGTATTATGTATACAAATATAATTAATACTAATATCTGCACCACATATCTGCTTACTGCGCATCGCATTTCAAATCTTTAAAGTAAGTTGTAAGCACTTCTGAAATAAATAGTTTGAATGGTTATGTTAAGTGAAAAATTAAATATCGCATTATTCATCATACCTTTAGTTGATTAAAAATATAAACTTTCAGGTATAGACATTTTAGTAAGCACGTATAAAATAAATACTTTATCATATTTAGTATATTTTTACATTTTAGTAAGCGCGTATAAAATAAATACTTTATCGTATTTAGTATATTTTTGAGTATATTAGTTCTATAAACTAAAGTTCCGGATGTAATTAAATGTAATAAAGAATTCCCAGTGTAGTTATTAACTTCCAATTTAATTACATGTATCTTGTTTCGTTAAAACAATGGCAATGTTAATATACTTTGATGAATCGAACGAATTGAAGAAGGAATAAAATAAGTTAAATAATATAATGAATTGAAAATACGTTGAATTACTAAATAATAAAATGCAAACACAATTCCATGTTTTAAAATGTAAGCTCATTTCATACTTCTAACAATAGTTTCATTACCATTATTGAAAATATAAATTTATAACAAATTCATTAAATTAAGTTATATGTTATTTCAAAAAGAAGACGCTTTGAACATTTACCGAATAAGCACAATTTTTCATCACTATTTTTAAAACGTATGCTTATTAACATTCATCTATTCCATGTGTATCACATTTTGGTAATTTTTTATTTTATATGCTGTACAAGGTATGGCAATGACTACTTATCTTATTGAAATATTTATTGTTTCTGTTCACGAGAAGCAATGTATTTCGAAGGATTCAAAAGCATTATTTTATCATTTAGATTCTTTATTTTGAAGCATAACGTAATAATACTTCAGATTCACCGGAGCAAAACTATAATATTTTGAGTAAACAAATGGTATTTAATAAACAAATATCTCACTTTATACACCATTAGTTTTCAATAATATTCTTTATAGATTTGCTTAATCTGGAAGTTGAATCATCAATACCTGATTTTGTCACACAGTCCATTGAATTTACAAGAAATCTAGTCTGATTCCATCAGAGACGCATATCTATTAAAGCATGAAGCGAATAATTTCTTTTACATGTTCCCGGAATTCATGTTTATCCTGTTAGCCACAACGCACCCGACTAAACAATTCTCTTTGATCAATCAGTGATAAACGAATCCGAGTAACAAGATTTATCTCGGTTAATACAATTTAAATTCAACCCGATCAAATCCAGTTAAGGACTTAGAATCCATTACTACGCATGAGATGAGTTTTCAAAAACGGCACCCATCAATTCGAAGGAAAAGCAACTTTCCCGCCAACTTGACGCCAAGCATCCTGCTCGGCATTGCCTTGGATGACAATAATCAAATACATCGAATCAATCACACTTTCTACTTGATACGCGCTTTTCCAATTCTTGAATGCTTTCGTCTGATGAAAGTCAAAGCCAGAAGCGAGTTTTGTGTTAAACTAATGACGGGAGGTTGCCCCAAATGATTAGATATCCCTCTTTTAAATTCAGTGCACATCAAAGACGATAGCCTTTAGGTCATAAAATATTTTAATACGATTAAAGCCCAACATTTATTCCCCGCTATGGTGATTGATAACTCAATCATGTTTGGATTACAATTACAGTAGATGTATGTGCGGACTTGTTAATTAATTGCGCAAAACGACCGACGACTCGGTCGATGTTGATCCCTTAAGTTTCGACGTAGGAAGTGATTCCTCACTGTCTAAAGTAAACATAGCAATTAAACAAGACAAATGTATTTACCTAGGCGGGCTATTTTCTAAATAATGCTGCTATTTGTTCAGAAATGATTTAGATCTCAAATGAGGGATAATGTGTGGAAAATTAAAGAACATATTCAAATTTAAATCTGCGTGCCATTCTCCGAACCAAACATTTGAATGTTTGTGGTTGAGTGCTGTAAGAATGCTGAAGAGGATGAAAGGTTTGTTTTCTAAGTATTGTTACTGTGCATGGAAAATATTTAGATCTTAACTGATGGATTGTGTAGGGAATTAGACAATGTGTGTTGAACTCCTGGTGGTTCCCAACAGGAGGTTTATAGTCGTTATTGAAACTGACTATATCTTGATGAGCAAGATATCTCGTCAATAGAATAAAACTGACCAGATCTTAATCTCGTCATCATAAGAAATTCTGCAATATTTTGATTACAGGATATCTCGTCGCCAAGGTATTACAAGCACAAACTCTTCAGTAGATTTTTATATTTTTGATTATTTACATAAATATTTGTAAATCCTGTATTATTCAGTTGAGGTTAAATGTTACAGATCCAGCCAGCTACACGTTTCTGTGCAACGAAATCGTCTTGGTTTTTTTACAATGCATTTAAAGTTAAATATTAATTTATTTAATCATTTTCAAAAAAATATTATGTATATATGTTCCATACGATTGTTATTACATCGAATAAAGAGATGCTGTCTACTAATTTGACTTTGTTTCACACTGGTAATGAAACACTATATTCGTAAATGTTTTGTGTAATATGTAGTATTCGCGTGGCGGTATTATCATGGTGAGGGAATTGTAGACAAGTGTGGTAAAGGGTAAAATATGTGTAGATCATACATTAAAGAGAGTGGTATTTATCGATTGTTTCTTGGCATTGAGCACTGATACACAGCCCACTACGGGGCCAGGAATTACTTTTAAGGTTTATTAGTCGTTTGTCGAGCAGTTCGTTCTTTAAGTATTTTTCAGATCACTGATGCTCCATGAATAGTTACCAGTTTTGTCATTCGTGGTTCCTTCCATCTCCATTAAAATCCAGCTTCATACTCAATCTTCTTACCAATGCCAGCAAGGACGCTCATTCCATACTCCATCACTGAGTCTGCCTGACTTCTTTAAATTACTTACATTGGACAACGTTTAACCGTTATATTTTGTATTGTTTGCTGCTTTTTAACTTGTCACACTAAGCTGATGACACTTTTAGCAATCATGCTCACTTCACTCTTATTATCAAGATGAGGTTCCAGGTAGCACTGACTTAACATATTAATCGAATTGTTTATTTCAATTGCATTTAATAGAGGGCGTCAATACAAATCGATTGATGTATCACTTATTATGCAAAACGCATTTCAAGTTACTAAAATTTAATTTTGAAAATATCCGTTTTAGTTTCGGTTTCAGGTTTGAAGTTTCGGCTTTGACGATGATGGATTATATTTTTTATAATATTTTAAATATTTAGTATATTTTTCTATAAATATACATTTTAATCGATTGTCAACAGGTTTAACTGGGACTGTTATTATATTTTATCGCGAATTTTGTTTATTTGTGTTTTGGAAAGTTCTTATCAATAAGGTAAGGAGATTTTTTTTGTATAGTTTTTTGTCGTTTTCTCAAAATGATAAATTTTTATCTTTTTGTGCGCTCTGTGAAAAAACTATTAAAGCTATCAGTCTGAAATTTTGCAAACACATGTATTTCTATTAGGCAATTATGTTAAAATATAAACTATTGAGGAAATATGAACACAAATTCTTGTAATGGGTAATTAGTAGGTATGATAATCACAACATTTTCCTGAGCTGATTTAAATTGTGCCTAAAAGTTTTTTTTTTCCTGATTTTTTCAACCAAAAATATTTTAATGAATCCAAGAAACATTTCTAGTGATAGGGAAAAAGTTGCTACTCGATATATATTAAAGTTTTTTTACAGAGCACACCCAAAGTGAACTCACTGTATTGAATATTTTTTTTTTCTCACAGGGTTCCATATAAAAACTCTATAAAAAATATTTTGACTTAAAATTTTAATTTTTAGCTTGAATTAGTTTTAAAGTGCATTACAAACATGTGTGCAAAAATTTATATTGTTACTTATAATAGATTAAATTTTATATGCATTCGAATATTGGTCACATTTTCATGATTTCTGGCCTTTGAAGACTTCCCGGTGACTTAATATTATTGTATTCCTCCTTTTATCAAAATGTGAACCAATCTATACATTTTCTGATTATTCCTAGGTATTAGACATTATTCCTAAGTATTTCAAGTAGTTTTGTGTCTCTTTTTTTTCTCCCTCCAAGCAACACATATAGGGAATTTTCCCCCACGCCGAGCACCAGACTCGAAATATTCAGACTTTCCACTCGGTCTCCCGATCTCTCCGCACGATATATTTCGGGTCTACCTCTTCAGAAACCCCAACGAACGGTGCTTGGACACAATACCGAAAATGTGTGGGTTCACAATCCGTAATTCATGCTCAAAATATCGGATTATTATGGCTAAATAAATCACCCTTTCATGTCTTAACATGAAGCCTCATGAAGGAAGGTATTTCAAGGAAGTAGAGCAGATAGATTCTACGCCACTATGCACGTAATGACTAAAAAACTACATTTTTCTAAAGAATATGCGGATTATTTCAACATTTAGAACGATTCTATTGGTATTGGACTATAATTCTTTGGAACGATTCTATAGTTTTATTCTTTAGAATATAAGTCCTTTGCAAATACTTTATTAGTTTTACTTGGACGAGAATATGCGGATTATTTCAACATTTAGAACGATTCTATTGGTATTGGACTATAATTCTTTGGAACGATTCTATAGTTTTATTCTTTAGAATATAATTCCTTTGCAAATACTTTATTAGTTTTACTTGGACGATTTTATATAGGTTATCTACATAGAATAGAATTATTTTGGAAATATTCTAATGACTCTTTTTGTTTAATTAAAATCTTTTGGAGATAATATTTTCGTTTCCATGGAATATAATTTATTGAGAAGGTTGTACTGCACCTTTTCTTATAGAAAGCCTTGGAAAGATTGTATGGATCCTTTCCTTAGAATAACTATTGCCAGTAGTCGTTTCCATAGAATATATATTTTCGGGAAGATTCTATCAGTCCTCTTCTTAGAATATAATCATTCGGACATATGTTATTGGTCATGATGGTCAAACCTGGTTAGATGTAATAAAAGGAAAGCAGCAGATTTTAATGTGGGATTATACGCTAGGACTCCCTCAATGGTTTAATACGGCATGTATAACCTATCTTGAAATGCTCAATTCGAAATCTATATTTGGTCTACAAATGAACTTAGCTTTTTTAATGCACACAAATAAATTAATTTTTATATTTACAAAATAAAAGTCGATTCCTGATTGTACCCTCAACTGAAGTTCAGTTGTATGTCATTTTGAAACTTTGCATTTAAATTTATTTATGAAATAAATAATGATCAACCTCTTAAGCCTACATCGATGAAATCCCTCATGTACAACCATTTACTTTTTTTACGAGCGTTAGTTAAAAATCAATGGAAAAGTGTAAGCAAACTCACGCATTAAAACGGTGCGTTTCAAATTCTTGGCCACTGTGCAGATATCGATTTGAAATCTATATTTTCTCCTAAATTAAAAAGGCCTCGTTTCCTGTGATGGTTCCCATATCGATAATCTTAATGCAGCAGGTCGAATACTAGGCGTACCAAATAATTCATGGGAACATATTGACAAATTTCTGACTGAAATCGATATTGGAGACCCTGCCGTATGACTTATGAAACAAAAGTTGGAAACAGAATTCATGGGTAATGTAGCAAATTAATCAGGCAAAGTGTTCATTGTTTCCGACAATTTATCGCTCAGAAGTTAGCCGATGCTTATCGTGACAAACTCACTGTAGACAAATTGCTTTAATCAGAATTGTTCAGAAACTAATATTCAAAAAATGGAGTAAGACCCACGTAAAAATTTGTCGAAAGGTATGATATATAGATTGCGTCAAATTGTTTAACAGAATAAATCTTCAGAAAATGTAATATGCTGATTTTGCAAAGGATTTAGTTAGTGTTTAATAATTAATAATTAGTTAGTGTTTAATAAGTAATAATTAGTTAGTTTTTAATAATAAACTGTTTAATAATTAAACACTATTCATAGAAGAGGGGTGCCATTGCCTCCGGAAAGGTTGGACTTCTGCCTGTTGGTCCGCGGGAGCTATTTTATTTCACTCCTACCACACAATGGTAAATCAATGGAGGCATTCCCCTATCCGCCGCCTAGGGACGCGCTCTCTAGGGGTTACAGGCTCCCTCGAGAGATTTTATATTAGTTCGTGAAATCATGCATTTCAAAGGCATGAAGATTTCACGAACTAATATAAAATCCTATCCCATCTGCAGGTACTGTCCACAATCGCAACTAACTCCAGATCACGTTTTCGACTTCCAGGCCATTATCGGTTCCCTCTTTCAACTTGGAGCACCCCCAGTCGAAATCCTCCATAGCCATCGAGCTCCAGAACTTGCAGATCTTGTCACCAAGGCTTTTGGAGGACTCTAAACTTTTGCACTAGTACTGTATGCATAGACACGACAACAACAACAACAACAATAATTAAACACTAAATACAGATTTATTTAGATCTTTTTGACCGTAAGACTTACCACATAAGAATATTTTTTATGAATGCTGTAAAAATTTTACTGTGTTTAGATTTCTGAGAAATTCCTATAAATTCAATACCGAAGAAAATGTTTATTTTCGATGATTGAAAATATTATTCAATTGAATTTATGGTTATTTTATGTAAAACAAGGACCGCATTTTGAAAATTGTTCCTAAGACATGAAATAAATAGAAACCTGAATTAAAAAAAAGCGAATAAATTTCAATTCAACAGTCCTTTTTTCAAAATTGAATTGGAAATGTATAAATTATGAATATATTTTACAGACCGATTGTTTGTGATTAATAAAAACAAATGTTTGTTAAAGTTTAATCTTTCAAGTTGAATTTGAAACTTTAAAACTGATTTCCCTAGTTTATGTTACTGACACCTCAATAATTTTTAAGTTTCCTTCTTAGAACCTTTGATTTTTAGATGAATGTGGAATAATAATTTTGGTTAATGAATATTAAGCATTTTCTCAATATTACCACTCTCTATATATTGTATTATCATTGAACTCAGGACATTTTATTCAACAGGAATAATGATCCATGTCGTTAAAATATCTATTAATCTCATCCATTACTCAAGTTTGGATTTAAAAATGGCACAAAAAATAATACGTTATTAAATTTCTATTTTTCTACTTTTACCATCAGCAACGCTATAATGAAGAAGTTTTGAATAATAGTAAAAGATATTTGAAAAGTACCGAATCGAAATATAATGAAGCAATGAGAAATATATGATATGCTTTCTAAAATTAAGCTCGATTTCTCGAAATACTGTGCTTTTAAAAAGAAAATATGTTGAATAAATATCCAAAACCAAAAAAGTACCTTTTAGTTAGATTTCTTTCATATTTATATCTCTGCTTGGAATGACTGGAATTAGATCGGAAAGCGGCTTAGTTTCTAGCGTTGCTGCTTTTAAAACACTCCATTAACTGTAGAGATTCATTTCTTTTTCTTTTCAGATTTTTTATTTTCATAAGAATAAAATAATGGTACTAATGATATGCTATAGATAAGTTTATGAAATTTATTAACTTAAATAACCAAGAAAACATTTAACATATGAGAATACAACTTTGGCTTGTGATTATGATGCATTAAAGATGCCATTTCGATAAAATATACTTCATTAAAATTTTTAATTAAATTAAATGAAATTTTTAAGGGGACGCATTACCATTTTTAAAATTTTCTTCAATTTTAATATTAGAATTAAAATATTGTTGTTTGTCTATTGTTTTGTAAGCAATAAGTTGATTTTAGAAGAAAAAATCTTGTCAAATGAGCAATTTTTTTTAAAAAATCAATTTTTACAAATTTTTTTGAATTTTTTAAAAATGTTTCTACTCTTTCAATTTTTATTTTTTTGCTTCACATTTTTTTCTCAACTTTATTTTAAATATACTTAAGAAAACTGTGTATGGATTTTTAAATAAAAAACATAGTTAATTTTATACAATTTTTTAAAGCTAAAATGATACAAAAACCACCGAAAATAAAAATGTTTATATTTAACTATTTCTAAAAAAATAAATATAGCACTTAGATGTAAATCCATACACAGTTTTATTCTAAAGATATATAAAAATAAGTGTAAAAAGTTTGGAAACTTTTTCTGTGATACATAAAAAGCCTTAGTATTTTGAATCCCTTTAGTGCCAAAAAAACCAAAGCTGAGAAAAATGCTTTTAAAGTTTTAAAACCCGTATAAAAAATTATTTACAAAACTCAGAGCTATTTGGACTTAATATGTTGATTTCCATAACAATTAAAGCAATTCAAAACATTTTTCACTCAAATTTAAATCTATTTAACTAAAATATAACCCGTAAGGATAAGTTATTTTGTTGAAGTTTAAAAACATTTCGTTATCGACGTGAACTCAAAAATTAATCAATACATAATTTTTCAGTTTTGAATTTTAATTTTTTTAGTATCCAGTTTATAATAACTTTACACAAATAAAAAATATAATTGAAAAGGCATTAAACAGTGTGTATATTTAAAAGTAGCCAGTTTAATTCAAAATTCATTCTTTTTTTAGTTGAATGTTTTGTCTTTGCAGCCGTGCAGTTTTAATTTCATTCTGAGCTAGTAAATATACTGCTGGTCTTCTTTCTGTTTCTTAACTATGTTCTACAATAGTCCTTATAGATAGCAAGATGTTTAGAATGCACACTAAATGAAAGATTGTTTTCTTTTTGAAAACCTTCTATATCTTTTAGAGTATCCACATTGAATTATGTGATAGCATTAAAAACAGCAATCGTAACACGTTGCAGTGATGCACAACTTTGCTTTGAGCACTTACTCCATATTGCACTGTGCATGCTTACATTAGAGTTTTGTGAGGTACACATTACAGAACGTTGTAACAGTTCAGTTGAAGCAAGCCTTTGGTAAATTGACAGTATTTTTGCAAAATGCGATTCGTTGATATATATTCGTTTAATATGCTTCATATGCGAACCAAGAGTTATACCAAGAGCCAATGCAGCTTGGTAAAAGCACCAGGAATCTTCGTTATATTCTTGCCAACACACTTTGAATTAAAATTTAAAATTTCGTCTCTGAAGGTCGCACACCTACTTCGAAGCGCGTAATTTTTATTGTGTCTTGGATCAGAAAAGTGTCTATAACTTTTTAATTAATGCAGTTACGAGTTTAAAATTTTGCACACTTATTTAGAAAGGTTATAGCTCTAATTTAAAGCAATAAAAAAATTCGATACTTTGAGTGATTTTTAGGTACTGCGTCCCCTTAATACGGTATAATATACTGCAATCATCTGAGGCAATCATGTAAGGAAATATAAATTACTAGGGGGCCCGCCCCCTGCTCGCTAACGCTCGCCAACCCCAGGAGGATTGCTTTGCAATCCTCATTGGTTCGCTGCGCGAACTTATGCTCGCTTCGCTCGCATCAATGAAGACATGCGTCCTAGCAGAAGGAATTGTTTACAAAATATGATATTCCAAAATAATATTTTTAAATTTTTATTGATGTTTTTAAGAAAAGATATATACAGTACCTATGGAATCAGAATTCAAATGAAAACTTTGAGCAAATTTTGACTCGAAATGTGAGCGCTAATTTGGAAATTGAATACCCAGCATGTTGTTTGTGTGTACATTTACCCATCACTCGAGCCAACCACGCTTTTTCATTGAATTTGTTGTCGAAAGTTGTAGTGCAAGCGTCTTGTTGAACTATAATTGTTGGCCTTAAAAAGGACCTTTTTTAAAATGGCCCTGAAAAAATCCTCCGCTTTCTTTGATTTCTATTAGTAACTGCAACAGCTCAATTAAAATTCTGGTGGAGTGGTCGTCACGGTAAGACGTTTGTCGCCAACTAATTTTTGTCGCCAAATCAAGATGGCGGCCGAATTTCGTAACAGCAGATAGGGTTGCCATAACAAAAACGGCAGATGTGAAGAAAATCAGCAAAATGTGAAGGTTACCATATTTGGCGACAAATCGCCTTTTTACCGTGAACGACCACTCCACCAAAATTATTATTATTTTTTTCAATAAAATTTCATTCGAAAACGTTATAAATTCAATTGAAGCGCGAGGCTTCGTGATGAACAAACAATCGTACAATGTTGCCAAAACTCGATAACAAATAACGTCTTTTTTACGTACCACGTAAGAGAATTATATATATAGATTCCAATTACAATATTAGAATACATACCACTCACAAGCATTTAAAAAAAAATCTAATATCGAAATTAGACGCAGTAAAACGACATATAGATGTTTTGCGTTAATAATTTAAGATATCGGGTGAGCCTCGCTACAAGAATAATTTACTTTTATATCACTTTTGAACTTTAGTTGTTTGATAAATCAGAGATATATTGGAGATTGAAAGAAGTAAGTGTAAAGGCGACCTCCTGAATAGGCAAAAGTCCTCAATTGAGACCATTTGCAGAGAGGTAGTAAGCTTACAAGAAAAAGGACTGACACCTATAAAATCACATGTGGCAAACGTCACAGATGATCTCCCTGCGAACTCGTAATGAGTGACATCACTTTCGGATTGCAATGATAAACTTAGAGCTGCAATGTGCACCAAGAATTACAACTGTAAAAGCTCATCTCAAGTTATAAACTTATTTAAGGAACCGACCCATTCAATTCGGAATAATTATCAAGAGGATTAATCGAACATAAAAGACTTCCAAGGTTTGTTCAAATCTGAATGCATTCCGATGTTTTATTGTGGAATGTAATTGGCTTACATAAGCGTTGTGCAGGTGCTCGTGCTTCTTTCTGAGAATACAAATGTTGTTGCAACGTTTACTTGGAAATTGAAGTGACATGTGATTAATATTAATCTTGTGAGTCTGGTACTGAACATTCAACAATAAACGAAGGTGCGTTGAGACATAATTAGTTAAGATGGCTGAACAACATATAGTAATACAAGGAATAATTGCAAAATGAATCAGGATAAAAAGACGATTATTTCAGCGAATTGCATATAAGTGCACAAATATAAAGAACATTTCATATATCATACTTTTGATCAATTTTAGTTTGACGCATTTAAAACAAAAACCTACAAAATGGAATGAAATTTAGAACAGCATACCTATTATATATAACGGAGAGTTACCTGAATCCATTTGCTAAATTAATTTAATAACACTTAATATAAACTAGAACAAAAGAAGAGAAACTGAGCTTCCTGGTTTATCCATTAATTGATGACATGCATTAAAGCTTTGTAGTGATATAAAAACGTGACTTTCGAATAAGGAATAAACTCAAAGGAAGATAATTTAATAAATATCCCAACATTTACCAATTAAAGGTTTTCATTCTAATTTCTTCGTTTGTACCCATGTGTAATTAGAAGTACGACCACAGTTCCATTCAATGATTCAAAATGTATGGCTCTAATTTGTTTAGCTCGATGTCCCCAACTGCCGAAGGTGCAAGACAATATTGACCGAGAAGTAACAGAAATGTCATACACGATTTATCTCATGAAGTCACGATCTCAAATATGCTTTCGTTCAGCCATATTTCCTGAAATAGCGTAATTTAGAAGTCATTTGTTAACCGTAATACACATTTCTACTTTTAAAGTAATTCACCATGTTGACCAGATCGTTTTTGTTGAACTCGGTGGAGAGTTATTGGAGTAATTAGGCTGTGGTTATTTTACTGTAACTTTTTGCTTTCTAACAATGTGCACGAATACGGTTACATTCAACTTGCTACTCAGCGAGACAATGTAGTTTGTAGATGTCACCGTACTTGATAAAATATGCACACAGCCACACTAGATAAGAGAACACAAAGAGTTAGGAATGTGTGCTTGGTGAGGATTGTTTATTTATACAATATAATCATGCTAAGTAAGGAAACCATCAATACTAGTACGTGTTCTTTGTATAAATCACAAATTTTAATTATGCATCGCGCAATTTACATGGAGTTTTACTCTCATTTTAGACCTCCATGATTATTATACAGTACATTTTATACAATCATGGATGCAAAAATATATTCATGAACTTAATACAGCTTTCACAGTTTTACGCCTTTGGCAGTCAACTATGAGTTGCATATAATGAATTCAGCCACTGTTAAATTATAGAGTGATTATAGTGTTGATCTTAGGCACACAATGGTAATTGAATTTTAAAGTAGTAGTAGTATAGAAGAGCAACGAATCTTATGAAGTTCTTTGTGGAAGAAGATCCACTGTTTTATTACGTTTAGTTTTAGATCTAAATAGTACTATAACAAAAAACTGACATGTCTGACCCAAATGTTAATGATAATATATATTCATCCAAATGTTAAAGATAGTTGCATAAAAATATTCTTATTACAGCTATCAGTATCACGCCTATGGAAAACTGTAAACTGGAAGCATAAAATTTTATTTAGCCGATATTAAATCATAAAAAATGAGTTTTGGGGTGAACTTACCCACACAATATCAACCAAACTACTTCAAAACAGCAGTATAGAAATGCAAAGAATCTCAACCATGAAGTTCTCTGTGGTAGATTGAAGCTCATCCGTCACTTATGTTTTCCTATGGATCTAAATAGATATGCGCTCAAAAATAAACGCGTGATCCAAATGTTAAAGATCAATAGGTGAGAATGTGCCACGAACGAGGACAAACTAAAACCAGATGTCTCCATCATAAAATAGTTTCGAATCAGGGTTGCAAGTTGCAAAATTTTTATAGATTACGATGTGAATGCACTGTTATAACCCAACACAATTCGAGTCGAATCCCAGTTCAAAACTCACTTCAACGAAAACAACCGATGAAATTCTCTCGAAGCACCTACAAAACACTCACATCAGTGATCGCCGTTTTAACTTCTACGGGAAACAAAACTCCCTACAGGAGCGGAACAGCTTCGAAACGGAACTGTAAATCTCCGAAAAAGTTTCATCGCAATTTTATAGGAGCTACAAATGCTGTCCACGAGTCATAAAACGCCCTTAACTTCTCATCGGAAAGAAACAATAACGTTGTCGATGCATCTCATCGAGGGGTCACATCCCAATCAGTCACTTTCCCATTTGGTCATCTATTGGAGGAAATCGAAGGACGAGAGGGACAAATAAAAATGAATGAATTGTTTCGTCTTGTAGCCACTTCCTTTTAGGATTTGCTAAACCAGAAACGTATATATATTTATTTATTTTATCTTTTAAGGGATTCCGGAAAAATATATTGCTCGAGAAAGATTATTGTTCTCTTATCGATTGTGAGAAAGAAAAGGTGGTGGAAAACTTTCATGGATTTATATATTTTTTAGCAATTTTTCCCCCATTTCTTTCCTGTTTTCTTGCGTTTATTTATTATTTATTTATTCGGGAACTCTTTTTCTTGCGGCGGAAGCTTACGAAGACAAATTACCGGTCAGGAAGTCGGCCGTCGAAGTCAGCCGCCGTGTCACGTGATAACGGTCAGCCATTTTCATTCGCTCTGAAGAAGTATGGGAATGAATGAAGGAATACGAAACAATACCCCCGAAAAAATTGTATATAGTGCTTATGTGTATTGTTTTTTCCTACCTAAGAGAAACTTTTCCGAAAATTCCTATTTCCTGATGGCTAGTGCAGCTTTTTTTATTAGAATATCTCTTTTCTCTCGAGTTCTGAAAAGTTGAATTTTGACATCAATAAAGATATCGAAAGAAGTGAGTTTCTTTTGTATTCTAAGTACTTTATATATTGTTTCAAGATAAAATGGAGGACGAAATCTGTTTTCCAAGCAATCAAAACTGAAGTTTTGTGTTAAGAAATGTTTTTCCATACTTCTATTTCCTTTATATGAAATTGTAAATGAGCTATTGACTAGAAGTAAGATTGTTTTTTATTCTTCTAGAAAATTTTTTATTTGAGTTTTCATAACTTTAATATCGATTCTCACATTGAAGGAAATACTTTTGTTTCTAAAATTGAAGTTACATGTTGGAGAGACGAATGTATTATCAGTCAAACGTAACAGTTTATGAAAATAATTCAGTATTTTGACAGTTAAACTAGTTTCATTAAATATTTATTATATAAACGACGCAATATGTTCTTTCCAGTCATAATGTTCTTTGCTGTGGGAAACATACCTTCAGATGTCTATAAATGTCTTGAAAAAAATTGGGGGTTCCATCTGTGGTGAGAGATTGGGGTAGAAGAAGATAAAATGAAATCGGCAGTAAATAGGTATATGTGGTGATAATTAGGGGGTAAAAAAAAGGTGTGTTAAAGTAATAAGAGGTTCGTAAAATCTAACTCCTATATAGGTTATCTGAATATAATAAATTTTCAGTAATTGATTAACAAAACATGGCTTGTAAAAATAGGCAAAGGGAATGTCATACAAAAGTCTTATATCAGAAAAAAAAGTTTATGAAGGTGGACTCATCAGATGATGTTTTTTCGCCTCCTCGATGTTGATGAAGTGGGATGTCCTGGACATTGTGGAATCAACTACGAAGGAAAGTAACAACGCAATATTGGAGAGTCAACATATTCTTTCTTTCTCTTCTAAGGGACCGCTGGTCACTGTGGTCGAGTTCGATGCTGGAGTTATGGAATTGAGACGTACCCTCAGAGATTGTCCATGGCTCCTCATCAGGGCATCGGGTCGGTTACGAGAACCCGATAACGACTTTGAGGAATTGGTCAGGTTCGTTGATCGGTCAAAGTTCAATGATTTCATTCGTTACTCCATGGAATCTAACTGGGGAAGAATCCATGATTAACCGATGGCTTTCTTCTCCATACGTCGGGGGGCAGATCAGGATTTCTGTGGCTCGCAGAACAGCAAAGTTGGACTATCGATGCACGCGATAAAAAGGGTACCGTCAATTATCGACACCATTAAGTGCGAAGTTAAATCGAAGGTTGTAACATTTTTGTACCCTCAACTCGATTATATGACAGCAGCGAAGCTAACCAGTATATTCTCTCCAAGTAAAACTGGACGAGAAGATCATAGTTTTTGGGGTGAAAGAACCGCTGCGAATTCAAGCAGTAGCATTACTCTAACTCGAAAAAGGAGACGACAAGGTCATAGTTTTTGGGGTGAAAGAACCACTGCGAACCCAAGGAGTTGCATCTCTCTAACTAAAACGGGACGATAAGATCATAGTTTTTGGGGTGAAAGAACCGCTGCGAATTCAAGCAGTAGCATTACTCTAACTCGAAAAAGGAGACGAGAAGATCATAGTTTTTGGGGTGAAAGAACCACTGCGAACCCAAGGAGTTGCATCTCTCTAACTAAAACGGGACGAGAAGATCATAGTTTTTGGGGTGAAAGAACCGCTGCGAATTCAAGCAGTAGCATTACTCTAACTTGAAAAAGGAGACGAGAAGATCATAGTTTTTGGGGTGAAAGAACCACTGCGAACCCAAGGAGTTGCATGTCTCTAACTAAAACGGGACGAGAAGATCATAGTTTTTGGGGTGAAAGAACCGCTGCGAATTCAAGCAGTAGCATTACTCTAACTCGAAAAAGGAGACGAGAAGATCATAGTTTTTGGGGTGAAAGAACCACTGCGAACCCAAGGAGTTGCATCTCTCTAACTAAAACGGGACGAGAAGGTCATAGTTTTTGGGGTGAAAGAACCGCTGCGAATTCAAGCAGTAGCATTACTCTAACTCGAAAAAGGAGACGAGAAGATCATAGTTTTTGGGGTGAAAGAACCACTGCGAACCCAAGGAGTTGCATCTCTCTAACTAAAACGGGATGAGAAGATCATAGTTTTTGGGGTGAAAGAACCGCTGCGAATCCAAGGAGTACCATAACTCTAACTCAAAAAAGAAGACTAGAAGATCATAATTTTTGGGGTGAAAACACCGCCACAAACCCAAGCAGTAGCATCACTCGAACTCAAGAAGAAAAAAAAAAGGGGGGTAGGGGGGCTTCTTCGCAGAGAAAAATAGTCCTTTCGTCCTCTTTCCGGGATCGCCAAAAACGAAGGTCACCCTAATGCGACGGGAAAATTAACGCCAATAAAATTATATATAGCACTCGGGAGAAAGACAATCGGGGTGATCCCTTTATCCCAACGGAATGTTCAAAAACCTCAGGAAGAAGAGAGCCTAATCACGCTAACATCTTCTGATAATTAAGAAGTGTAGTGGTTGAAGGTTATGGTGGGGTGGGTTTGACCTTGGAAGGTCACCAATTGTCCAATCAGTGTGGGCAAAGTAGAGATGATACCGTGTGAAACAAGAGGGGTTGCTGTCCCCTAAACCAGATATCACTTACACCAGATATTCCAAAAAGGGAAAAAGCCTGATTAAACCAAACTCTATTTACAAGATTTTCGTAGCTTGGAAGCCGGGAACGGAAGCGAAAAAAACAACTTTACAGGGAATATAGTTCTTGCTCTCATTCCTTTTCCAAAAAATCATGGGTGGAATGGAAAATAGTTACAACATGTGGGGAAGGGTAAATCTTCACCACACCGTCTATTTTTAATAGCTACTTAAAGAAACAACAGCATGTATTTGTAAAAAATAATTTGTGAAATAGTATTTAAGCGTTGTTTCTTATACATTCCTTCTATCTTTTCGCGTAAGCGAAAAAAACAAAGTCAAATAAATATAGTTTCACACACTTTTTAATACGTTTAAATAAAGTCAATAAATGAATTTAAAAAATGGGAGGTTCCATATATTTTTTTATATTTGCTTAAAGAAACAACAGCATAAATTCATAAAGAATAAATTGTAAAAATACTATTTTGCGTTGTTACTTATACATTTATTCTACCCTTCCCCATAAGTGAAAAAAATAGTCAAAGCCAAATAAATATAGTACCACACACTTTTTAATGCCTTGGAAAAACCCCATTTTTCGAGTAATTCAATAACATATCAGTTTAACATTATTGGATTCAAAAAAAATATATTTACGGTTCGAGCCAAATATATATTTTTTTATTTAGATATTATTTCAGAAAAAAAGAGCCAGTGAATCAATTTTCAGTGACAGAAATTGACACTTTGTGTTATTGTGTTGGGCTTTTTTTCATTAAGCGTTTCTGAGAATTTAATGGAATGTGAAGTGAGAGTAAATTGATGAATTAAACACATCAGTATATATTCGAAAGGTGTCAAATGCCCACAGAGAATTAAGATGGAACTCGTGGAAAATAGATTCAGTCGTAATTGAATCGGTCATTTCTAAGTTTAATATCATAGCAGTTTTCTACATTTATGTCTCAGAAGTTTTATTTCATTGACATAGTTAGAGAAAAATAAGGGTTTTGTCGAATATGAAAACTTTTCGCTTCAAGGGACACAGACCGTGTTCCTTTGAAGATAGATTTATTTGATTCTAAAGCTGAATATGTTGTTGATGGGCCAGAAAAACGATTTCTCGTGCGTTTTCTTGTTTGTTAAAAACTATTCGCTTCAAAGAATTCTAAACATGCAACCAAACATATTTTTCTGAGGTATTTAAAAGTGTGACCATTTTGATGCATCATATAGCAGCGTAATTAGGCTTAACTAGTTTAGAACATACTTTATTTACCAAACATATTTAAGTTTACAAAAGATAAAAAATTACTTTGTAGGAATCGAATAATGTGAAAACACTAATGTGAGTACGGCATTTTATGAAAGAGTATTATATTTAAGAAATTCAAGGAGCTGTCACGAAGTTGGAAACGAGTACTCTGACTTTAAACCTTTTAGGATATTAACCCTCATTTATTTCTCCGAAAATATTGTCCCCCTTGCATGCCTTCTTACCGGTTTTAACCGTATTGACCAATGTAATCCTTACTATAATTTTTTCAAGCAATTAATGTGGTGTTTGTGGGGTTAAGGTCTACATTACATAGGAATCTCATGACTCTCATCTGAATAAAGGTTTGTTGAAAATTAAT
Organism: Metellina segmentata; assembly: GCA_947359465.1. Lineage (NCBI taxonomy): Eukaryota > Metazoa > Arthropoda > Arachnida > Araneae > Tetragnathidae > Metellina > Metellina segmentata. The sequence continues at coordinate 69,820,023 of OX375881.1, forward strand.
TTATTGGTTCTGAGGTTGGAAGTATGTAGTTTGATAATTAGTTTCAATAATTCAAGGACATTGTTAGTCAGTCATTTTTATGTCAGTGTTTGATACTTTTGGCTTCCCTAAAGAAATTGTGGTTTTCAAGAAGAAGGAAGCCATCTTCAGTCGGTGGAAAGTCAAAATTGTTCAATAAACAACTCCACAAATCATTCAGTTACGTCTTTGTCGGTGCCTATATGTGCTATTATCAATATATAATTCCCTTATAAGCTAGGTAGGTAGAGAATTAACGTCGCAATGCAGTTATTGGTGACTGTCCGGGATCAATCACAAAGGGAAAGACTCGAGAACAACAACTAGAAATTTTGAACAGCGTTCAGTCGAAATAGTCAATGTCTTAGCTGGATTAACACTCTCCAAGCCTCTACATAGTATACCAACATTGAGCATTGGAGTTCACTACAGATTGTACTTGCACCAACCCACATTCACTCGGCGTTATTGAGTCAACCACAATTTACAGCTTGTAACACTCCGGTTGCTAATCCGTAACTGTTCCAATTGAACTACCTCATGACCAACTGTTTATATCTGTAACTTACCCAAAAAATGATAATGAGTATCCTGTATTAAGAGAGACAATTATCAAAAGTATTGCTAGCATTTTTCAGTTTGACACTTAGAGATATGCAAATCCCTTTGTCGTTAAATGTTAACCAAGGATCTCGGACTCTCAGTGACACATTTTCTTTAGAAGCTTACTGGTATCACGCCCCAAGGAACCCTAGTAATACATTATTTTCTCGTGGGGCTTATTGTCTCTGGTAAGCATGGGATCCGTGACCCCTGGCTGTCAAAGCGATATTTCTCTGATCTAACCCGTTTCCCGTTTTTTCGCAATTACCTGACTTTGGTGTGAGCTTGACGTAGCTTAGACATGTATGGCCCCTTGCACCGTAAAATCCAAATCGAGCCAACTAGGAATCTCGAAAGTGGGAGGAGTTTCAACCATACCGAATTTCTGTATCGAAAAGGCAAATGGCCTGCTTCTTAACATACTCATAAGCCAGATGCAAATGGGGAATGAGCAGTTTAGTGTAAGATAAAGCTTAAAATTTGAGAAAAAACTAACAGCCATACGCGCTAGTATTAATTTGTCACTTCAGAAAGAAGCGTTGAGCCATTGATGTCTTGACTCCTTGAAAACGATGGAGGTTACAGGTGAACGTTGTTTTCTGATAGGGGTTATATTTAGTTACACTGTTGTCTATATCTTTGGAGCAACAATAGTAGCCATGTAGTAAATACAATGTTAAGTACAGCTTTGAATAAGGGTAAGTGGAAAGTCCCTTTTAATATCTGCGATGAAATTCAAGCACCAGGACATGGAAAAAATTAAATCTAACATTGTTGATTTTTAATCGAAAGCAAGCTGTCAAGTTTTCATCAGCAGGGGACAGTTTACGAATTTTACATCTAATCATGAATAATCAACTTTCTATAATAGCTTTAAATATACCACTTTCTGAAAAAGAAAAATATCAATTGAGTAAAAGTATCTACTCGCGCATATCTGAAGCCCAGTTCACATTTGTAGGTTAATCCAAATCCTCTATACATTACAGGATCCTTTGAACCAATCCTTGAGACCGACTTACGTACAAGTGTAAATGTTACTTGAGGCGACGTTCCTATGCATTTAATGTAGGTAGACTGAAGGCCACGACATTTATGTGATCCTTCATCTAAAAAACTTTTTTTTGTTACTTCTCATGGACCATTCTTTAGTAAGTGTACTTCCATATCCTATACAAGTTTTTTCGTTCTACTTACTTCTCATGCACCATTTTTCAAAAAGAAAATATTGTGGTCGAACAAATCTGTAATAGTTAAAAATCTCCTCCTAGCCATAGGTCATAATTAGTTTATTTTCTGTTTCAGTTAAATCTTCTTTGTGTGTTTTTATGTGCATTAATTGATATGGTATGTCTTTTGAATGGTGCAGTATGGACAAATATAATTATTGTGCCATAAAACCTCAACCAACCATTATTAACCTACGCAGAAAAATAAATGCTGTCATCGTTCTAAAAGTACTAGCCTCAAATGTGCGTGATCACTTTGAACAGGACAAATGTCAATTCAACAACCATACTGCATCTATGAAGACCAGTTCACATTTGTACGTCAATCTCATGCAGCTATCCATCATAGAATCCCTTGCACCAATAACTGAAAGATTAGGATATGAGTTCAAAGCTACTTGAGGATACTTGCTTGTACATTGTTTCTACTAATTATGTACTTCTTCTATTCTAATATGGCTCAGTTTTGATTCTATGTAGCTCATCCTGAACGTATTTTTTCCGTTGAGTCAGTAAAACGTTGTCAGTGTACATCCCTTACTTTGCGTAGTCTTGTGTTTAGAGCAGCTTGGCCAAACATGGTTCTTTGTTCCACAAACACCAAATGAATCAACCATTCATTTTCCATCGTAGACATCAGCTTTTACTTTTTCTTACTTTTCACCGACAAAGGGTTATTTATCTGTTTAATAATTGGCATTATTACATTCAATAAGCATTATAAATATATTAAACGAATAAGTAATTAGTGTGGAGCAGACAATATACACACAACAAACAAAATTATGTAATAAAGCTAAATACATTCTTGTATTCTTTTTATCAAAGAAATTATATTCAA